>JALLBK010000246.1:0-32459 GCA_036940085.1 Discostella pseudostelligera
CAGCAACAGCAACAGTAGCAGCCCCAGGCCCCAGGATGATACCAACACCAACAATTAGAATGAGGAGATGCTGGAGCCTGGTCTAGTTTCATTGACCGTGGAGCATGCACAGCAGCCCAGGAAGATGAGGAGGAGCAGGAACACCAGCTGGATGAGGAGAAATAGGAGAGGAAGATGTGGATGCTTTTCAGAGGTGGTGCTGCCTAGCAGGCTTACTAGAACTAGGAGTGCTCAGTAGGATGAGGGATGAGGGATGAGGAGAGAGAGGAGAGAGAAGAGAGAAGAAGGAAACAGCAGCAGCTACTAGGTCCTCTTGTTACTCCACCTGCAATACCACTATCATCATTCTTGTCTTCACTCACCTTCAGCATTCCCCACATCCTGCTGTGCTCCATTTCATCTCTTTGTCCATCTTGCTCTTCCTCCTCCCCACTCTTAATCCACCACCACATCCTACTCAGCATGATCCTCAGAAGGACATCATACACCTCCACACCTCTCCGCTGCTGCCTCCTGCTGTTTGGACAATACCAATAATGAGCCCAGCACAGAATAGGAATAGAAGGAGCAGTAAGCAGCACCAGGATGTCACCAACACGGATGGTGAGGGAGCAGCAGGCCAATGACTGAGGATCCTGGAGCCTGGTCTCTAGTTTTGTGGAGCATGCACAGCAGGACAATGAGATGGAGCAGCAGGAGCACTGAGCACCAGCAGCTGGATGAGAAATAGAGGATGATGCAGAGGAAGATGCCGTGGATGCTTCAGATGCTGGTGGTAGCAGGCTTACCAGCAGTACTTAGTAGATCAGGGGGGGAGAAGCAGCAGCTGTATCAGGAGGGTTAGGGGTCAAGGTCAAGGGATCACAAGGAGGATGAGCACATGGCTTCTTAGTACCATGTGTTATTATTAGTCCTACTACTACTAGACTTAGTAGTAGGGGAGGAAGCAGGAGTAGCTTGGGCCTCCTGCTGGGGGATATGAGTAGGGTCAGGAGCACCAGGAACACCACCAGTACCACGAGGTCAAGGAGTACTGCTAGCAAGCAGGAGTAGCAGCAACATAATGAGGAGGAGAATCATGCTGCAAGGATGATGATCATGCTTCATGCTATTACTAGAGCATCAGTAGTACAGGATAATGAGGACAAGTAAATTGATGAGGATTGAATACGAGATTGGATGCTGTGAGGTGCTGGGTGCCAGATCATGCTAGTAGATGTGTGATGTGCTGGGTGCCAGATCATGCTAGTAGGTGTGTGATGTGGGTGTGTGCATGACATGGCGGCCTATGCCCTATGCCCTATGGCCTATGGTGACCCCAAAATTTGCACCGCACCATAAAAGGCTCCAACTCTAGTAGTAGAGTCAAGGGATCACAAGGAGGAGCCACATGGCTTCTTAGTACCAAGTGTTACTATTAGTAGATCTACTACTAGTAGTAGTAGGAGGAGGCAGAGCAGAATGGGGATCAAGAATGGGTGCAGATGATCACCATTCTCAGCAAAACAATGGAGGAGAACGAGAGGAGGAGGAGAGCAGTGATTGCATCTGATCATGGGACCATACTAAGGAGTGAGCAGTGAGCAGCAGGCAGGATCAGTAGTAGTCCCTGTTGGTAGGAAGGGGAGGCAAGAACCTCACTGCTACCAACAAGGATATCACCAATCTCTGGTGCATTTGCTGTAGCCTATTTTGTAATTGAAGTCGAAGTGGAGGAGATGAGAGGTGCACCCTAAACTTGAGGGTAATGGATAAGGAAGTTAGATGCTTGGACCGCGTTATTTTTTATTGTCCTCTTCGCGTATCTTCCCTACATTCTCTTCTTCTCCAACTGTTAAACACACTCTTTACGCATCCTATCCATTGCATTAGTAAATGATCCAGAGGAATTTCACATTGTTTGATCTGACCAGAGTACTTTCTTGCCTTTTGGGCATGCCCTGCCAGACCGCAGACCGCAACAAAACCAAATTCTGACCTCAGTTATGCACAAGCTATTCGATGTTGATCAGATTGCTTTGTGCGTTGACAAATTGGAGAACGTGCATTGCATGGAATATTCCGAGACGTAGTCAGAGTCATCAACTAGACGATCCCACGAGATGGCTCCTGCTCCCGGAAGACCCCCTTTTCATGCTGAATCTCCCCAGAAGCGGTACTATATTTATTTCTGGATGCGTATGATCCATTTTTTTTTGAAGCAAACCACTCCAGACTGTATTTCTCCATCGGAGCCGCTTCAGTTTCATTGCTTGCTTTCTGAATTGGAATTGAATATTCCCCTTTCAACGGTGGGCCCTGTTGCGGTTGTTGCATATGACACTCAAGTTGCAATGTCTTCCCATTGTGTTCCAAATCATGTGCATCTGATTTAGCTTTCGCAGAGTCGTCAGACGTTGACATATTGACATCTCTGTTCCGTTTCTCCTCGTAGCGCTTAATTGCGCCCTTTAGGCGGAACCATTCCACACTGTACTTCTGGACCTCCATCAGATTCAATGCCGGATCCTTCGTATTTAGATGGTCATTTTCGACGCCTCTCTCTTTTTGTTGCACGTTGCGAGCATTGTCAGCACTTTCCAATGAGGGTAGAATGGCTTGCAAATTCGAATGCTCTCGTGATTTAAATGGTTCAGGAGCAGCAGTCGATGATACTTCCTCTTTGCTTGGAATAGCTCTGTTGTCATCAACTTGATCGGAATGTGCGTTATCCCCTCGTCGTTGCAAATGGCTTAGCTCAGAAGAAAGGTCAATCGATGTCATAAAACTATCGTTGTTGTGATTTTCCAGCCGAGAGCCTGGATGATCATGGCATGCACCGCTGTGCACTGTATCCAGTTCCACTAGAGGCAAAGTCGGAATCGATGATATCGACACAGTCAAATTTTGGCTATGCGCCCTTTTCGAACCTCTGTCGTCATTGCTCAATATTGGAGGCGTCGAAATACTATTTGTTGACAGCGCAATGTCGCCATCGTCTATCACATGATTTCCATCTATATCAACTTCATCACTCTCAAAGCACCTGATTATTTTGCTATCCTCAAGCTCACAATCAAGTTCGTCTCTAGCAATATCGAGTTTTGATTTAATCAACTCCCATTCACTCGACCCTTTCTTCAGCGTAGTAAGCGCCGCTGAAAGAAAGTCGCACTCTTGTTGGAGGCGACGAATATTTTCCCTCTCGGCCTCGGCGGCGAACCGCGAAGAGAGTGGCGAAAGCGACGACGGGGATTTATATGGAGAGTGACGCATCCTATTATTTGCAGCCCCTATCAATGGCAGATGAGACCGACTGCACGCGTTTCCTCACATATTCGTCGTGGGTTGCTGCCGGATGACCTGGTGGAGGCGGCGGGCGACACTGTCCATGAGCTATAGCCTGCTATGGCCATGCCATGGCCATGTTCATGGTTCGGTTCGTATGGTATCGACGCCACCATCCCCTACCTTATGAAGTTTTGAGCTTGAGCGAGGGCGAGATGCATTTTGCATGCATGCATACTGCATGCAGCATGCATGCAGGGATGATGCGAAAAGGAGTAAGGAAGGCTTCGTTCGACACAATGACCTCCTTTGAAGGATGCTCAGAGAGGGTTTGATTGTCGCTTCAGACACACTTGAACTTCAATCATTAAGTCATTTCAGGACCACGAGGAAAACATTGGCTGAATTACCAGAAACAGAACCGCCCCAACATTGTACCGCTTCCCCCAAAGCACCCGGCCGCCCGCCGGCCCTTCGCCTTCTCCACCTCACCCTTCATTCAGATTCAGCTTCATTCTCACATCAAATAATGAAATGGATGCCATCGACCATCGATACTACCTACTCTACGTCGCTGTGGATCACCAGCGGGAAGAATAGCGGCGGATATTGATGGAGCCATCACTAGAACCAGAGAGTCCGTACACGCCTGCCAATCAATCTCCGGGGATACAAATACAATTAACACACAACAGCAGCCAGAAGATTCCTGACGGCGGTGTTGGTGCTGGAGATGCAGGTATTGTTGTTGGTGGTGGTAGAAGTAGAAATGGCACTGGCAAGCGATCCCGATCACATAAGCGACGAGGGCATGATATATCGGGTAAGGCTGGACAACATACGCGAACGAATAAATCTCGACACCAAAAACCTATGGACAATATTATACAACAACATGGGCAGTCGGAAGCGAAGAGGTCAAGATCTTTGAGATCTCATCGTCATCGCCGGTCATCCCTACCAGCTAATATCAGTTTCGGTTTGCCCAATAATACCAGCCGACTATCGTCACTAGATGAAGAGAAGTTGGAATGGATTCATCAACAAACTAGACATCATAGATTGATCAGAGAACGACATCGACAGTCCAGCGTCTCCGATGGAAGTTCCATCCCGCACTCTATTACTACTCGCAGCTCTTTCTCTGGGGGTTCACATCCAATGGGAGGTTTTGCACGTCACAATTCTTCTGATGCCTCGTTTGAAGTAGGGAGTAATCGAAGGAGATTGTCCATTGGGGGGGATAATCAAAGTAGGCGGCTGTCTTCACCGATTGAAGTTCTCAGTCATGATCAAGAAGACAGGTATTCCTTTACAATCCGCACCAATTCACAACAAGATCCGAAAGTGGAAAGATTGGGATCGGGGGATTCCAGTCCGCAAACAAACAAACCCACAGTCAGACACAACATCGCGATGCGAAGGTGTTCATTGGATTCCTCTATGATGAGCTATCTTCCAAAGCGAACGTCCCAATCCGCTTCTCGTCGGCCAAGGAGCAATCCTTTAGATTTGTTTGATAATCAACGGGACTCCATCATAGATGCCCTGTTGGGTGGTGTAATGCCGCGAAGACGGTCACAATCTGAGGATAAGGATGCGAAGTGTCTTTTCCTTTCTCCACAACTGTTACTTGATAGCAATGAGGAGGGGGAGGGTGGTGGTCGCGCTGCAATCGACAGAGCACGAGATGGTGATGATGCCGAGAGATGGAAGGAGAGGAGAGAGCAGCATAAACATCCTGATCAAAAAAGTGAGACGGATATTTCCAAAATTATCGAGTTTGTGGGACCAGCTACAGAAATAGAAGAGATTCAGCACATGGAAGCAACACTCAAGGGCGAAAAAGCTGCTAGACGGTACACTACTCTTGAAGTCACGAAAGCACAAGCAGAAATAAAGATCAGGAATGGCGACCGAAGTCGCGACAAGAGAAAAAGTGATTCTATTGTTGCCGAACGGGGGGGACGCTCTGCGGAGGATGACGTTGTGCCCCAAATCATCCGTTTGTTTGACGAGTCAAAGGGTAATCAGGATTTGGACATGGATGATATCGAACTCGGAGATCCCATTCTTAATGGGAACAATCACGGTTTCCGGGATGTGGCATTAGTGGATAGTGCCAATGTCGGTGCTCGACCTCGTAGAGACAATCCGGCTAACAAGAGCAAAGAGAAGAAGAAGAAAGCCCCATCTGCTGGGCTCTTTCGAGTGACGCCATTAGTTTTGTGTGCAACGTGTTCATGCTACTTCATTAGTTTATTGCTGGCCGGAGGATTGGGGTTTTGGCTTCACACAATAGCGGATGAGCACGCGGCTCAATTGTTGAGCACCCCAACACTCATGCCAACGTACCAAAATGCTTCTAATCCTGATACGGCTATGGAATCGAAGTTTACACCGTCTGTTAAACTGGAACCTTCATCTTTGCCAAGCTTGATGCCTTCAACATCATCTTCTCCTACGTCAAATCCTTCAATCGATATAACTTCCACGCCCAGCATTTCACATGAACCAACGCTGCCACCGTCCGACATGCCATCATCAAGCCCAACAACCGTGCCCGTGTGTCCTGACCAACTGCGGAATACAGTCCCACTTGACGACGCCAACATGCTCACTTTCCAGTATGAGTTAGTGATGTCCAATTTTTATCAGGGAGGTGGATTGTTGTGTGCGTCGGTACACTATGCTGGTACCGCGGGCTGGATCGGTGTTGCTTTTTCCACGGCAAGTCGAGATCCACAATTTGGAGTGAAGGAAGCTGTCATCGGCATTCCTGGAATACTAACAACCACGGCCGTTGCCAGAGATGGCAGTGCTATTTTGGGCAACCAGGGCAATGTGGTATTGGACGATGTACCGACATATTTGAACCCGGCAAAATATTTAATTCCGGCAGGTGGGATAGACACGGAAGGATATTTAGGACCCAGTGTAAAGTTGTTGAGAAATGTGGAGATGCAAACGCTTGTCAATGCCACAGTTTCCTTTATCATCGATCCATTCTCAGATGATAGTAACAGTACCAGCCAAAGTGCAAACCACTCAATACACCGTACTCTGCTGACTTTTGCAAAGCACTTGCAAGAACCAAATGAGATTAAGATTGAACCATATGGATCGAACCTATTGCTTTTTGCTGTTGCTACGGTGGACGATGATGGTGAATACGATGGCAATCCTGAGTGGCAGTCAATCGATTTGGTACTCGACGGCTCCTCGGTTGTTCGATCGGGGTCTACAAGGAAGAGAAAGAGACAGCACTTTGAGAGCAATGCATAATCTTACTTCATGAATAGGTATTATCACAGCATTATCTTAGCCTCTGTCCTCTGCACCGGATGGAGTCATTCGATGGTGGATGGTGGAAGTATCCAAGTGATCGGTTATCGGTAGGTGACACACTACACGGACGGACGTAGCATGTGTCCCTTTGTGGAGGAAACCCCGTCACGATGATCCCAAGTAGGAACCGTACACGTAACTCCACGTGTAGGGCGAACAAACTTGGCGCACAATACTCTAGCACTGTAGTAATAAGCGATAACCACCATTCACCATTCACAGCGGGAGACCGTGCCACGTGGCAGATATTTGGCGGGAGAAATATGGATCGCTGATTGTCGCTGACGCGACGTGCGTCACACGCCGACGGACGGACCTCTTCTCCACCTCACAAGCGTCAGCCATCAAATAAACTGCGCTCTCGGGCACAGGTGGGCACCATTTCCGCCAACCCAACAACAGCAGCCGACGCCGCAGAACACCCACACCGAGATAGTTGTCCACCATGATCAGATCACTACTCGCCCTTGCCGTCCTTGCGGCCCTTGCTATTTCCACCCAGGTGAGTTTCCTATAAGATGACACGCGGGTGCATTATGCGCTGTTCGAATCGACGTTCGTCGTCGTCGTCGTCGTCGGCATGACCGATGTTCCTCGCCTGTGCGTGCGAGATGAACGGCGTAGAGAAGGACGGTCGGCACCACCAGTCGGTATGGGCTGGCCCATATCTGTCTTTGGGAGCGTCGTATCAATTTTAGTAAATATGTATTGATGAGGGGAAGATTATTATAATCGATCGACTCGGAAATCTGGTTATGTGTTGGTGTGTCCCGTGTCTGCCTAGGCATACTCGGTCGTCGCTCCCATCACAAAGCTATATTTATTCCATCTAATTATTTGCACGCTAACGTTCTACAATATTCTTCGCTCATATCCATATTTCTATCCACTTCCTTTCCTGGGTATGAAACATACAGGCGTTTGTCGTGCCCTCCATCGGACAACCATACCTCCTCTCTACCAGTACCACTTCCCTTGATGCCAGCCGTATCAATGCCAAGCAAGAGAAGCGCAAGCGTAACAGGGAAAATATGCGTAAATTTAAGAAGGGTGGCAAGCGTGGTACTAGCAAGAAGAAGATGATGAGAAAGTTGCAATCTGGGGCTGCTCGTATGGTTGAAAACGAATTCATTGCGAAGTGCTTCATGACAGTGCCACCCCCGAACTCGGATGGCGAGAAGGCCTAAGCAATGGGACAGTAATGCGTTCAAAGATTTCGCTGAGATGACCTATAGATTTGATTATGCTTTTATTAACGGAATTATTGTGAATCTGTGGTATATTGATTATCCATAATAAATAGTGCATGGTGCATGCACAAGAAATGGGTCGATAGTACCTATCATTTTCAAATGAAATAATTGAACGAGGTGCAAAAACATTGTAATTTTTGTTAGACAGAGACTACAACTCCAAGCAACTCATTCTTCATCCACTCTCAGGCCAATCGGTCCACTTCCCGCCGCAGCCTTCTCCCTCGGACCCCCTTCTCTGCGTGCCGAAGTCCCCATCGGATTCGGGCGTTCCGATAACGAAGCCTCATTCGGGAACAGCTCGCACTGTGCATGTTGACACATGAGTGCATCGCATAGCGTCAATGCCACCATGGCCTCTACCATGGGAACGGCCCGGGGTAAGACACAGGGATCGTGTCGACCCTTGCCACGAAGTTCTACCTCTTGTCCGTCACGTGTCACAGTATTCTGTAGGGCGAGTGTCAAGAAGGAAGAGATCATGGTTAACGTCTTTCAAGCTGAAAGAATATCATTCATCAAATAGCAACAATTGAGTTTGCTTACCTGAACCTGAGCAATAGTGGAAGTAGGCTTAAACGCAACATGCACCACAATGTTCTCCCCATTACTTATCCCACCCTGTATCCCCCCGGATCTATTCGTCTTCGTTCGCGTCGCACCAGTTTCGGGATCAATGTAAAATTCATCATTATGCTCTTTCCCCGTCAATAGCGTCCCCCCAAATCCATCTCCCGATTCAAATCCCTTCGCGGCAGGTATCGACATGCAAGCCTTGGCCAAATCGGCCTCGAGTTTATCAAAGACGGGTGATCCAAGACCAGCCGGGACATTCCGTGCCACACATGTCACCACTCCACCAATCGAATTCCCCGATTTGCGTATCTCATCAATACGTTCCAACATTTTCATAGCCGATGCTTCATCTGGACACCGAACGATATTGGCATCAACCTCTTCCATTGTAAAAGTATCATGATTGACATTGGTAGCTTCAATATCTTGTACCTTCGAAACGTACGCCAACACTTCAATGCCATTGTACATTCGTAGTATTTTACGTGCCACGGCACCAGCCGCAACTCGACCAATGGTCTCTCGTGCCGAAGATCGTCCACCCCCAGCAATAGCCCGTACTCCATACTTGGCATCATAGGTAGCATCGGCATGACTGGGACGATAGGCTACACTCATATCATTCTCAAGATAATCCGAGCTACGTTGATCTTTGTTACGAACCAGCATGGCCAATGGAGTGCCTAATGTGACATCCTCATTATTCAATCCAGATAATATCTCCACAGCATCGGCTTCATTGCGCGGAGTGGTAATCCGCGATTGTCCAGGTCGTCGTCGATCCAAGTCCACTTGTATTTCATCACGAGTTATGGGAATGCGAGGGGGGCAGCCGTCGAGAGTGACGCCCACGCCACCACCGTGAGATTCACCCCATGTGGAGATGCGGAAGAGTCGGCCGAAGGAATTGCCTGTGCCCATGGTTAGGGTGAATGCCGATGTGGTGGGCGATGATGCGGCTACGAGGAAGCCGATGATGAAGGAGAATTTCATGTTTGTTGTAGTTGGTGCCGATTTATCGAAGAGCAGAGTAGGCTGCTGATGTTATTGATATTGAGGCAACAACTTCTATCGCCACCGGGTGAGCAGAGTACAATAATAGTGATAATGGTCGGATCCGCAACCGCAAGCGTCGTTATTGCAATGGCGATGGTCGGCGGTTTTGGTTTTGGTGTTGGTGATTGATTAATGCGATGTGCGATGCCGAGGTGGAAGTGGATGGAAGCACCGCACGCGACCGACGGTGCATCTCGCGCGGTGGGCGGTGGGGACCGAACGCGTGGAACTCATTTGGCCCTGTCTGTCTGTCGACAGTGACTGCTTCGCTGTCTCGTCGACGGTGACTCAGTTGTCTCAGTCTGTTTGACGGAAAAATTGGCTCCACGTGGATCACTGGCCAGGCAAAATATTCTTGCCTCTGATCGAATCGAAACTTTTATTGCATGATGCTTTCCTATGATTACCATAATAACAATTGACTCGGATCAAACTGTGCATTTTTTTCTACAATGGGAGTCATATTGGGATATAAGCCGGCACGTGTGATAGATCAATCAGATAAGTTGTTGGCAATTGTGTTTGATATTATTCATTCCGAACATGCATCCGATATTATGTCCTTGCTCCATCTATTATGTCCTTGCTCCATCTCTCTCTATCTCAGGCGATGATTTTGTCTCGTAGTATCGTGTTCAGTCATTACTGGGTTGTTCCCCCTTCCCTCAGCCCTCGACCGTCTTCATCTTCTTTTGCACAAAAGTAGTAGTCTTAACACCCTCTGGAATAGTCGCCGCCAACGAAACCATACTACTCTGAGCTAAATTCAATGTCACAAACGCCAGCATGGGACTAAAATCCAATCCAAATACCGGTGGGAGCAATCCACGGAATAGATTCAAATACGGGTCTGTAACCGCATACACCGGGTTCAATACCGAGGATAAAGCCGCATTGGAAGAGATGGCGGGGAACCAAGTTAAGAGAATGCGAGCGGTAATGACAGTATTGTAAATGGAGAGGAAGTTGGAGAATCCGCCAAAGAGGATTTGTTCGGCAGGTCCGGAACCCGGGATGGCCATGGCGAGATTGCTCTTCTTCCCCCATCCAGCACTGAGCCCGTTGTTCGAGTGACGACGCTGCCTCTGTTGTTGGTTGATGGCACGGTTCAACACACGACGGTTGTGGTAGGATGCGCTGAACTCAGTATCGGCATCTCCCCTGTTGCTACTGCCATTGCCATGGGGGCTTCGAAGTGCCAATGATGTGGAGGAAGATGATGGCGGGAAGAAGATGGATGCCGCTGTGGCCGTCTGCGGCAGTAGCAACAGCCCGAGCGAGGAGAGGACTGTGACGAGGACAGAGGTGCAGGCGGCCAGTCGGACGGATCTCATGGTTGTCGGCGAAAATATAGTACACTATCGATGGTGATGGTAGATATTGATATGGATTGAATGCTCACGAGCACGTCCTTGCTGCGGTGGTGGTGATTGGATGATTTTTTGCAGCTTGATGCTTCTTCGGACAGAAAAGGCGGGAAACCTCAAAAATGGCGGGAAGACTGAGTTTCTACCGATTCCTACCTATGTGGAATTTCGAAACTCCTAGGAGTAAAAATTAGCGACTTATGTTCCACGTTGGACTTCGTATGCAGAACATTACGAGGAATAGTAGAACTCTCCAAAGTGGTCTTGCCGTCTCCTGCCGCAAATCTCACCACCCCGCACCCCGCACCAAACAAACAAAAACCGAAGAGGAAGTGGAACGATGATGGCCGCGGCGATAGCACCGTAGATACTATTACTATCATCCCATCAATATCTTTGCCATTGCATCGCAAATCGAGAGCATAAATACAGCGTCGGCAACCACCCCACGCTTCATCTAGACACACGATGAAGCATTTGATATATTATTCACCTTTTATATTGATGGCGGCGACGTCGGTGCACAATGACAACTATGTGTACGCGTTTCAGAATCCAAATCCTTCTGCCGTCGGGCTTCAGAGGCCTACAACGAATAGACATCCCTTCCATCAGCACCAGCACAATCATATCACTAAATCATTATCGCCACTGATGCCATCATCGACGTCATCATCACATTCAACCACCGCCCTGTTTGGTATTCCCAAAATGTTTCGCTGGCTAACCGATCAATACCCCAACATTCTCAATCGTCGACTTGGATCGGCATCGTCCATACCACCCATTGACAACTTCTACCTCGATATGAATGGTATTATCCATCCATGCACGCATGGGAATAATGAAGATGAAATTACTATTTTGGATGAGACGGAAATGTTCAAGAAGATATTTGGGTATGTCGATCGGCTTTACAAAATTGTGCAACCGAAGAAGGTATTGTACCTGGCTGTGGATGGGGTGAGTAATTGATCGGTCAAACTGCTAGTCATTTGCATAATTATTCAACTGTCTGTTATTAATTCTAATATCAATATTATACATGTCCTTGTTCAGGTGGCGCCCCGTGCTAAAATGAATCAACAACGATCCCGCAGATTCCGCTCTTCTAAGGAGGCTGAAAAATTAGCAGCCACAATCCTAGCGAGGGATGGATCGTTACCAGAAAGGGATGCATTCGATTCCAATTGCATTACTCCTGGAACTGATTTCATGTTAAAGTTAGGCTTGGCTATGAGAAAATGGATTCAGTACAAACAGGAAACTGATCCAGCGTGGAAGAATGGATGCGATGTTGTTGTTAGTGGACCAGATGTGCCAGGAGAGGGCGAGCATAAGGTGAGAATTTAATGAACTTCTTTTCATGATGCATCCCATCGTTGTTATCATCTCAACGCCCTTCCATCTTTCCGTCACGCCTGGCTAAAAGGTGATGGACTACATCCGTGAAACGAAAGCCCTCTACGACCCTGAAAATCCCACTGCCTCGCATCCACACTGGTCACCCGGCCTCACCCACGTTCTATACGGCCTTGATGCTGACCTTATCATGCTTGGTCTTGCCACCCACGAGCCTCACTTCCTCCTCTTGCGTGAGAAGATGTCTGTTGTCATGGCAGGTCGGGGACGGCACAAATTTCGCAAGAAGAAGGATATGTTGGAGTACACGCGAGATGACTTTGAGTTATTGGAGTTGACAGCATTGCGTGAGATGTTCCAGATTCAATTTCGCAAATTTGCCGATGCCGGGAGGTTGCGAGTGGAGTATGACGTTCGACGGATCATTGACGACTTCATTTTCATGTGCATGTTTGTTGGGAATGACTTTTTGCCACATGTTCCTCATTTGGAGATTGACAATGGCGCATTGAGTCTTATGTTGAATAATTATATCGATTTATTGCCAGAGTGGGGAGGCTATTTGACCAATAAGGAGGCTATTCATCCGGGTAGGCTCGAGCAATTCGTGTACAATTTGGCGGGGTTCGAGGAAGAGCATTTCCGCAGGAGAGCTTTTGAGGAGAATGAACCTGGTTGGGGGCTGGGAACCGAAAATGAGCAGGAAGAAGATGATTTCTACGGAGGTTGGTATGGTGATACTCCTACACCGCTGCTGGCGAAGGAGGCCAACCATAAGTTGGTGGTCGAAACAAATGGGATTCATGTAAATGGCGATGAAGATGTCGATTCGTCAACTCAGGATCTACCAACTTCGGATGGCGCTACCCAATCGAAGGTTGAGAAGAAGTTTAAGAAACTTCACCCAAGAGATGCGTCACGGTCGTATCGCGAATTCTATTATGAATCGAAGCTTGGCGTATCTCCCTTGCCTACAAGGCGCAGTGAGGCGCAACGGGATCGGCGCGCTATTGTTCGTGACTACATTGAGGGTCTCCATTGGAACTTGAACTACTATCACAATGGATGTTGTAGCTGGAATTGGTATTTTCCCCATTTGTACGCTCCACTGGCAACGGACATGGTGAATCTTTACGAGTTCTATGGAGACGAGGAGGTTGACATCAAAGACAATAATGGATTTCGCGCTTTTCCATTTGATGAGACAGAGCCATTCCCTCCATTAGCACAACTGTTGTCAGTACTTCCTCCACAAAGCTCATCTCTTCTCCCTAAAGTCTTGGGCGAGCTCATGACCGAACCATCCTCCCCACTAGCACCATACTATCCCAGTGATTTTGACTCTGATCCTAATGGGAAGAGGCAGCCATGGGAGGCAGTTGTGAAGATTCCGTTTATCGATGGAGATCAGTTGTTGGAAGTGGTAAACAAGATTTTAGATGCCGACGAAAAGGCGGTGGCTGGGGAATTGTTAAGCAATGCAGAAAGGCGTAGAAATCTCAAAGGTCAGAGCCATACGTTCGTGCCTACGAGAGATCCTAACTATGTTGCTCCGAATGTCAAAGGGGTGAACGGCGCTACTGAATTTGCTTCGAAGAAGCGGGGTTCATCAAAGGGTGGAAGAAAGAGAACAAAGGTAGCAGATTAGTAGCCCACATGTGCCGTACACTAATCTGAGATGAAACTTTAAATGGCTTCTATTTATTTGATACTTAAGTAGATGCGATTGAAACAACTGCACACACGACGTGCCCCTCCGTACTGCCACTTTGATCAGACCATGTCTTCATCGTCGCTTGAAGAATCCCTATTCGGATCATCTGGATCAGGATTTAAGTCGATCATTCCAAGATCCTGTGATAAAAGACATCATAGTGTGCATGTTTTAGAGACGGCTCAACAAAAGTGACACATGAAACGAAACCAAATGAAACATCACTCACAGAAAGAATATTGAACGCCCTTTCCTCGAGATTCATTGCAGCATACTTTTCCGCCAACGCTGCTTCCACCTCTGGTGCTTTCGGCTGTTGAAGTGCATTCATGATAGCAACACTGGGGTAGCCAAGCTCCCGCGCCGCAATCTCTGCAGCTGCCTTTGCAGCAGCTTCTTCGGCAATACGTTTCTCCTCTGCCTCCTTTGCTAGACGAGCAGCCTCGGCTTCTGCAGCTGCCTTTGCAGCAGCTTCTTCGGCAATACGTTTCTCCTCTGCCTCCTTTGCAAGACGAGCAGCCTCAGCTTCTGCGGTGGCTTTCGCAGCAGCTTCTTCTTCTGCAAGTCGTTTCTCTGCGGCAGCCTTTGCTACATGAGCATCATGTGCTGCTTGCTTCAACTGCGCCTCAAGCCTAGCTCTCTGAAATGATTCCGCCTTAACTACATTTTGTACATTTTCGACTTCGTTAGGCTTCGTTGGTTCAGAATCTGGCTCACTGCCAACTTTCGTTGCGAGGGCCTCGGCATCGTTGCTAGTACTACGGACGACATTGACAGCTTTTGGCTTGTTGGTTCGTCGATCAATTTCAGTAGCAAAGCTCACCCTCTCGTTCTCAACCAATGGCCCATCACACGTTAATCCAGTAGCATGAACATACATATCGGGTCCACCATCATCGACCTCAATAAAACCAAAGCCTCGTTCATCATTGTACCATTTGACTGTGCCTGCTACATCTGTTGAAGGTGTGCTGAAAAGAACCGATGACCATGATCGATGTGCTAATGATAATGACGGTCGCGATGGCACAAACGCAACCACCGCTGAGATCGCAACCACCGAAACCAAGCAGAGAAACCGCATCATTATACAATCTATCTACACCACTGCAACTCACTGCAAAATAATGGTGTTCCCTTGGATTTCCACCTATGGAAGTTGAAGGTTTGGTTTGATTGTTCTCTTCCTCGTTCCGCCGCCGGCGGCCCATGCATCCACCACCAAGACGACACGTGACACCGCCGATGCGATCTCTTTGATTTTGTGCGGCTGCAAGCGAGAGGCGATGATGTTGACGTCAGTGCTCCGTACAACGGAAGGACGACATTTTACTCCCCCCGCTCCGAACAAAGATTTTCGTGGACACACAGGCATCATCCGGATCTTCTTCCCAAAATCGAGAAAGGGCCCATCGAAGATGAGCCCATCGCCTACCGCGCCAAAATAATTCATTGACCATGACGAAACTTCCACTACCCGTCGTCGTCGCCGCCACCCTCAGCCCCTTGACCATGAGCGGTCGCCTCACGATGACGGAATCATCAATACAGATCATTATCAATTCAGTTCAGGATCAGTTACTGTTGTCATCGCATTGCTCGATATTGCGAATGAATATCGCAGCCAAAAGCATCACCAGCAGCAATGTCGCAACAGAAGTACCGACTCCCGGTCCAAGGAGCGAAGAAGGAGGATGATTCTATCGAACCGTGGGATGTAGAAAGTATGTTTCACCCACCTCAACATGACTTTAGAAAAGGCAGTATTGATGGTGACGATCGGATGAGCGACAAAGCATACGAGGGCGAAAACAATATGGATGTTAAGATGGTTACTTCATTCGAGGCTGAATATGAAAATGCGAGAAAGGCCTACCACCGACTAATTGACACAGCCGCTGAAACCCATTCCGCTGATGCCAATTCCATCGATGCACCTGTAGAAGATCAAGATTCGTTTTCCATCAAATTTTCCCTCTCTCAAGAGTACAAAGACGATGCATCGTTTGCTGAATACTGTGCAATTGAGCCAGTCAGGACAATGAGTTCTTTTCAAGATCATTCCTTATTTCCCAGCCCTCTTCCGTTGCATGGAACGGAAACATTTGACTTTGGAGAAAATGGCAGTCCCTTGCCACTGCTGCAATTAAGTACGACGCCATCTCCTCCTCGAGGAACGACCAAGCTCGAAAGCACAACTAGTGACCTTACAGATGACATGAAAATTTCACCTCATGATCCTACGACCATTGGATATCACGTCAACAAACTACATCCTCGGAAATATCACATGGATCTTGTACAGAGTTACAGTTCGGATGATTTCTCACCACCACGGGAGAAATACCATTCCCTTACTACTCCCATCCATGCCGTTAGACCGGTGCAGCATCAAAGTCCAGGGCAAACACTTTACAACATCGCATCCACATCTGTCGACTCTCCACAATCTCCGTACCAGCCAATCCCATGGCGCGAAGCGTCTCGTCGACATTCGAGGCCACCGAAAGCTGCTAGCCCAAGTGCAGTAGGACGAGGAGTATCTCCATCGGAGTCTCAGGAGGTGATCAATAGTACGCCAGAGTTTTATCCACCAAGAGGTTACATGCGTGGTCAGAATCGATCGGTTAACGAGACTACGATTACCGTCACTGATAATAGAAACGGAAAACATTGCCTTGTAGATCCAATTACACCGTCTCCGTCTCAGATACGCCAGGCTGTCTCCGACGAGTCGGTCAGTCCAACGCTGGCGCCAACAGTTCATCACCCTCCTCGACATCCAGTGGCACCAACAAGTTCTGGAGGATGGACGTCAACTCCTCCTTCTGTACAATCTCACCAGGCTCCCTGGAATGGACAAAACCTTCCACCCGCTCTACCATCAAGTGGCCCGGGGTATCATCATGCCTCGACTTCGTCTTCACCATACCATCATCTTAAACATGGTGCTCCCGAGGAAAGAAAGCATACAGATCCAAACCACCTCAGTGAAGAAGCCTATTGGAGAAAGCATCATCACTTAATGCATCAGTTCTTACTTCATTTCGGACATTGTAATGTTCCGGCAGGTTATGGTGTTGGAACTCACTATGAAGGGTTGTATCAATGGTGTATCAACCAAAGAACTGAGTATCAGAAAATGTGTCGGGGCAAAGTCAGCGGTGAAAAGAGCAGCATGACTCCTGAACGAGTTCGGATCCTTACCGGTATGGGGTTTGTTTGGGGACATTCTCTGTCGACATTTCGTCAATCTGCCGTTCCATCGATTTCTTGCGGAAATAATGATGGCAACGCAGCGTCAAGCACTTACTCGTCTTGGGATAGATGGATGGAACTACTCTCCGATTACAAGAAACAATTCGGTGATGTTGATGTGCCATTAAAATACGAGCCGAATCTCTCACTAGGCACGTTTGTCAACAGGCAGAGAACTGAGTACCGAAAGATGCAAAATGGCAAACCATCCAGTATGACGTCAGAGCGTGTCGACGAACTGAATCGACTTGGCTTCACATGGACTATACGAGATAATCAATCAAGCTGGGAGGATCGTTTCAATGAGTTAAATGAGTTCAAGAAGATGAGTGGACATTGCAACGTACCAAAAGTCTATACGAAGAATCCAAGCCTAGGTTACTGGGTGAATGAGCAACGATTTCAGTATCGCAGGAAGATGAAGGGACAGAGTAGCTATATGACAGATGACAAAGTGAAGGCATTGAATGAGTTGGAGTTCAAGGTGAGTGTCATCCTCTCTTCATATGTATCTGGTAATGCAAACTGCCGAAGACTGCACTGACACGCTTTTCCTCTTGATCGCAGTGGTCCCTCCGTGAAGCAAACGGATCCTGGGAAAACTGGATCAAGGAGCTTCGTAAATATAAGGACAAGCACGGTGACATTGACATTCCACTGAAGTACGTTCACAATCCAGGACTCGGCGCATTTGTAAATCGGCAACGCACTGAATATCGTAAGCTCCAGCAAGGATTGCAAACAAGTTTGACCAAAGAACGCATCCAGAGCTTGAATGACCTGGGGTTCAAGTGGGCAATTAGGGTCAGTCGAACTCCATGGGAGAGTAGATTGGATGAATTGAAACGGTTCAAAGATGGTGAGTGATAGGATGATCTAGTATGTGACTTGTCATTTTCACAGGAGGTCCAAACAATATTACTAATTTTGAATCGAATTGCTTCTGCTCTCCTGTCTAGAACATGGCCACTGCAACGTCCCATCCACATATCCCAAGAACCAGCCCCTCGCATACTGGGTATTCAAGCAACGTGGTCAATACCGCATATACATGGATCGTGGACCCGTGATGTCTGGCGAGAGTGCACAAATATGCCACATGACACCGGAACGGATGGCCAAGTTGGATGCTCTTGAGTTTGAATGGAACCCTCCTCGTCGTATCAAGTAGACAGCAACTGATCGCTGTTTGGTGTATAGTTCGACACAAATGAATATTTGTACAAACATATTCTAATAACACTTAAGCAACGAGTTAAACTATATCACAATAATTGTGCCCCTCACTCGATGCAGTTAATGAAGCGTATTCACTATCTACCTACACATTTTTCCGAGTGATAAACGATGCACGTCAAATTTACTCTCTCTCTAGAGCAGGCAGAACAAATATATCGCGATCAAGTATTGCCAATTAAAAAGGTCAGATGACATCGACACCCCCTGTCGTCTCTATCTTCTCCCCAAATATTGAAGTAATAGAACATCATTTAAGTTTGTTCAATTGCTCTTTCAGCCTTTCACTCATCTTTGCCGACTTACCCTCCTTCTTTCTTAATTCATCCTTTCTCTTCCCCAGCTCTTTCTTTCCCGCCTCCTTAATATCATTCAAATAGAATGTATTCCCTGCACCTACTGCTCGTGCCGCAACCGCAATTTCATTTTTCCTATTAATTGCCTTCGATGTTTGTATCTCTTGCTTTGCTACGGCAGCCTTGCGACCTTTGGTAGCGAACGCTTTCCGCCCTTTTGACAATTGTTTCTTTTGTTGTGTAGGTCTTGCCTTTTTGGCGTCGGGTTTGTTGGATTTTAGCTTGAAGCCGCCTTGCGCCATGGTAAAAAAGGAGTTGCAAGATGATTTGATACGGAGTCGGAGTGCAAGACCAATACTGAGATACCACGCCGGCCTGAATTTTAGCAAACTATTTTTGCGACAACATGGAGCGTTGGATTAGGATGTTGATTGTTCCTTATTGCCGTCAGCACCAGTACTACGCCCACCATAGATCATAGATCATCACTACTATCGTACTTCTTCATTGTGAGGAAGGAGGCCGCAGGGTGAGGGTGGATGGGAATGGGAGGTGGCGAGAGGCGGTTCGGCGGAAAATGAGTGGTGGTGGTGGTGGCAAGCGATCCACGTGGAAGAGCTGTGCGGGTGCAGTTGACTTACCTGCCACGTGGAAGAGCAGAAGCGGATGCGCGGTTGTCTCACTATGCCACGTGGAAGATCAGTGCAGATGAACTGTTGACTCACCCTGCCACGTGGAATACAGAATTGGCGGGAAAAGACAGATTTGGCGGGAAGTTGCCGCTCTGAGAAACTTGGCGAAAGATTTGGCGGGAAATGCCGTCGCGCGCAACCAGCAACGAGCGAGCAACATCACCATCGCCATGGACATTGCCGACGTAATAGTAATAGGAGTTCAACGTCGGCAAACCGATGAACGTCGGCTCCACCATGCCCCAAGCAATAAACGGGCGTCTTTACCAAATTATTTCTGAGCATGGTTTTGATAGTACGATTTCCGGCAAGAAGCGCCCACGTCCTGGAGTTGCTGAGGCTGAGGGGGGTGGCAGCAGTTGCAGTCGCAGCGCCGGTGCTAGTGGTGTCGCCGACAGTTTTCGTAAAGGCTTTATATTCATTCCTCAGGAGCAACACTCCTACGACAACCAAGAGGTTCGCTCATTTCATCCGTTATTGGAATTCTCAGGTCGTTCAGTAGGAATTGGATTTCCGATTGTCATACCATATCCACTCATTATCGCCGCATGCCACGCAGTTGCAACCGGCAGGTTAATCCGAATCTCTCAGTACTCATTGATTTGTTACGGATATGATGGTTGGGGGACAATGGTATTTTCTAGCCGCTGCACTGAACATGAAAATGTCAGAATGAAATCTGGTATTGTTGACTTTGGGAACAATTACATTATTGCAATTGAGTTGCATAACGATGGTCTACACACAATCCCATCAGAAATTGATGAAGGAAATCCGGATTCACCGCATAAGACAACGAATGAGGCACCCCCAATGACATTAGCCATTTTGGCTCAGAAAGAGGCGACGATCCAATCAGGAGGCGACTCGAAAACCTCCAAGAAAAAGGCCATCGGAAAGGATCCAATCAATGTCACTGGAACCGTAGATGCAATTTCACCCATTCTATTCAATGATTCTCAGGAAGAACCATTCGCAATCATGGAACTATATCAACCACCGATAGATGGGGAAGTGACCAATGTGAAGAGTGCTGTTGCTGTCATTCGCGGTGATGGAGCATTGTGCTTGCATCATGCAATTCATCCAGGCCAATCGATTACATTAATTGGGGTTATATCACGTAAATGGAAAGTTCCCTACGAGTTCCGAAAACATAACAATCACAACGATATGACAAGTACCATTCCAGATTTGCATCAGAGACTGAGTTGTCGAGTTCCAGATCGTGTAATATTAGTTTCGGAGGCGAAAGCCATTTGCTGGAATGAAGAGACTGCTCGGAGGGTAGACTTGTCATTGCCGTCAACTGTCGACTCTCTCACATCCATACGAGGTATTGTGAAGTCTGTACATTTCCACCACAATCGTTCTAAAGGAGGTAAAAAAATGAGGTATACTGCTCATTTCGTGACCATGACACTTCTGAATCAAACACGGGATGCTGCACGCGATGAGGAGGGGAATGCTGAGAACGGCGTGGTAGATGATTCGAAGTTGGCTCGCATTTACCTTCCAAAATATTCGATGCCACCCAACTTGATATTGGGGTTGCAACCAGGATCTATCCTCCGAGCTGTGAATGTTCATTTAATACCTTCAAGGAAGACTTGCTCAAGATGTGGACATGCGGCGCAGGTAGATGCACAGTTTGAGTGCTATGTTGCTTGTCTTCGGTCTACACTTGCAATCGAACGATGTGCTGGAGAAAGTCGCATTCGCACCCCAGATTCTCATCATTGGTTTGTACCGAGAGGAAAAGCGTTCTCGTTGGTGCCTGAACATCGTATTACAGATATATGCTCTGATCCATTCAACTCCAGATCGACCAAGCAGTATTTTGCAGGAGAGAATTTGCGTCGTAAGCTAGAAAATCTAGCATATATGGAATTGCCAGATACTTTCCAGCGCCGATCAGATCCACTTTCTGTCAGTGCCAGATTGGATTCCTTGCTGATTCATCACCATCGGACGTCAACGTTGGGAAAGGTAAACAACGGAAGCGGACAAAATAACGAGTGCACATGCATGAAACGTAAATGCTACAATGATGGATCAAATGGACAGCCAACTATGCGGAACCCCTATGCTGAGTTCTTTGATCATGCTCACAACTTGTCGGTCAGAAACGCTACTGAATGTGGTAGTTCATTTAATGAACTCTTGTCTTTCAATCGTTTTCAGCATTGCGAGACCACCAGCATGCCTCGCATTGTTGAATTGAAAGACCTTCGAAATGCATGTGCACTAAATTTTATCAACAGAGTTGCAATATCTTTGCGCTCTAAATCGCAATCTGATATAATATCACACGGGGTTGGCGATACTCAACAAAGCTCGAGACTACCTCCTGGCTGGACATCATGTTATCATTTTCAAGGGTTGCACTTGTGTCAAGTTTTGAATGATTATGAACGGTCGCAACCGATGGTTGACCTACGATACAAAGCATGGCATGATATATCTAATGACTCATTGAATAAAATTTACGTGTGGGGATCTGTTGAACTTGAATGGAATGATTCTACTTTGTTCGGTGACAAGTCATGTGCAGTCCCAATCTGTGGGCTGCGAAATCGACAGTTAAGCTTGCATGAATCACAGCCTGATAGCAATTACTCGCCCACTTGGGCGCAAATAGGCACCGTATTTGTGTCCTGCCTTTGCTTGGGGTTGAAACAGAACAACCAGGAAGTTGAAAGAAGTGATTCGAGCAATGGTGATGTTGATGGAAACATCAGAGAGACTAGTCGGAAAGGATACCCCCATATATTCCTCCCAGCAACGAGATTCGATACCGTATCAGCGGAACCTGATGGACATGGATTTGTTTTCCTTGTTGATGATCACATCTTCATCGCGTCGGTGCTCATAACAGCAATATCAATAGACTCGATGGATGGAAACGAGAGCCTCGTGGTGAACGATCATGAATGCGACAGTCCACTATTCGAACACCCTGATTTATTGAGCGTGCAAGAATGCCTAGAAAGAACATGTTATCCTGAACCCATTGAGAGACATACTCATATTTTTGGGAGACTTGTGCGGCATCGTTTCTCATTTCGGAGGGTAAAACCTGTCGAAGGAAATGAAGGACAAATGGGAAAAGCCTATGAGGGTTGGTCTATTGTCTTGGGGCACGTCGATCCTTCCGCTGAGGATGTATTTGACACGGCATCAGCACTACAGTCTATTGAAGTAAGAATGTCAGTCGAATTCGGCAAATCTACTCGCGCAATGTCAAATGCATTAACCCTAGCTGTTCGTGGGCTCAGTGATATCCCCGCCAATATCACACCTGATCAAGTAACATTGGGTACCGCATGGTGGGTTGTGTCGGGAAACAGCCAATCGGTGCCGCTCCTCTCTGGAGGTTTAGGCATTCATCCATCCGTTTATTTGGAGATCCCTTACCCATCATCGTGCACGTTTTCGAAGCTAGGATATCAACGATTTCGATGCAGCCTGAATGAGATTAATTCCTTTTTCGTATGCGAGCACAGACTATCCAATGAACATTCAAGCGGAGATTTATATGAGACTGAATTCAGTGGCAAATTCTTACCAGGATTATTGACTCGGCGACTTCGTCGTGAGCCACCTATAGAGGACTTCAGCAATGACAGCACCAGACCCATAATCAGTCTTCTCACGAAATTGAAACGCCGTACTGGAGCTCCGAGTGCCACACTCGCAGAGCTGCATTGGGATATCTGCGTTGCACTGAGAGAAGGAGATCATACTCATTTGAAGCCATCTTTGTTGAGGCACATACCCAATGCCAAGATACTTGGGATCTCATTTTGTCGCGCTCGAGTGGAATGCACTCAATGTTTCCAAGCACTAACTGGTGGAATCTCATCTAACAATTCACCCCAGTTAACGTCTCGCGAACGTTCTATTGGTACAGTTGACAATCCACCGAAACTGAAGCTATCCTGCCCGTCGGGTTGTTCTCATTCTCACGCAGTTGTGAAGTGGGAGTGTAGCGCCACCATCGATGATGGAACTGGTCAAGCAAAACTATATGCCGAGAGGGAAAGCGCATTGCTTCTGTTGGGCTGTTTCGCCGTCGCAGAGATAGAGAAAGGCGCCTGGGAGTTGGAGAACGGGGTATTTTTTCAACCATCTTTGCCGATGTCATCGCATCTGAAGCAATGTTTGAAAGATGCGTCGACAAAAGCCAGAATGAAGGACGGCAATCTAGTGAAGAAGAGGGTAAATCACAATGAATATCTCAAATCATGGCTCGGCCTACTGCCAGCGGATGCCAAAGCAGAATACCTGCTCCATCAGCACTGTCGACATTGGTACCAACAGAACCACTCTCGTAAAATGGGTTTGCTTTGCAGGTGCAAACCACTGTCCGAAGATGTAACATCGGTGAACCACACTGCCATTCAAGTTGCCAAGGCCTGTATATCTGAAGTTGGCCTTGACTTTGGAAATGCGTCAACTGCCACTCTACCACCTCTGAAATTAATTTTGGAAGACGCTTGCCAACCTTCTGAAGCTGACTTTGACGACAGCATTGCGGCATGGCAGCATCTTGAAAAGTACATAACATATCGCGATAAAGAATAGCCTTGGTTAATGTGAATTACATCAAGTTATCCTCTGCTGTCTTTAACACTGGTACATCTGCCCCTGGTACCTCGTCATCTCCCCATGTAACGCCATTCTTCTTCTCCCAGGCCTCCTGGAACACTTTCAGTATCTCACTCTTCGCATCCTCCACAGAAATAACTGGGATACGAAATCCTACACGGAACTCATCCGTCAGAAGCTTATTCTTCCTCCGTGGCATTCGACTGGTAACGCGGAGGTCCATTCCTAGTCTGTCGACGCCAGTGACACGAACTTTCTCCACCTCCTTCACCGATAAAATTTCAGCTGCCGTCAGCATCAAGTCCTCATCATGATTTCGATTTAATCTGCCCATAATACTGGATGCATCCTTAGCCAAGATATCAGGGGTTGCCTTCTTGTATTCCTCTGGTGGCACCCATTCCGACGACACACCGAATCCACCCACAAAGTAAATTTTTGTGGGAGTTAACCGATAAAAGTGAAACTTTGGCGAGTCCATGACCTGATCGGCATAAGAGTGAGCAATTCCATACCGCATTCGAAGTGCATCCCAATCTTCGGCGGTAGATTCAATCTTCTCAATAGTACCAGTAATGGAACAACGAGAGACGTCCTGTCCCTGCGTGGGTCCAGAAGACGTGGTGGGTCCTCCCAATTGTGCAAAGAGTGTAACGAGACTTCCCACTCCAGCTTTTTGGATGTTTACCGTGTGCATCGACATCTCATTCATCAGGAGGACGGGATTGCCATGATCATCGAGGACATAGTCCACAAACGAACCGAAGGGCGCTCCTTGGATATCATCCATGTATGATGAAGTGCACAGTGTGCCCGAGGTGCAGACAGAGGAGACGGTGCGCGCTTTCTCAGGAACATTGAGGCGAATTGTTGGAGGCGACGACGCCTTTTCTGTTGAACCGTTCACAGCTTCCACTACAAAGGCGGCAGCTACTCTAGTCGATGAACATTTGTTTATTGTTCCATACGAAAATCCAACGACGCCATTCTCAGAGCTGACCGCCGATAAGACAAACAACGCAATTAATCTCATGTCGCAATTAGATTTTGGTGATAGAAGTGGCTGGAGCGGCGGTAGGGTTGTCTATCTTTTTGCTATGGCTTTGCCTCTATGAATGCTGTTGCTATTGTTTAACGATTTACGACGATACTGTACTGGCATCTCCGTCGGCGCCGATCCTTCGCCATTCGCCATGGTCTTCATCGTCCGCCACACGTGGAGCCTCCAAAGTTCAAAGTTGAAGTTCGCCACATCATTTCCCGCCATATCTTTCGCCGATTTGTCTTCCCGCCATTTTCGCCAAAATGCCATCTTGATCGCCATATCTTCTTCCTGCCATCTCCTCCGCCAACCAATCCGACCGTCGGTCCGACGTCCGACCGCGATGCTATGGACGCATCGATGATCGATGTCTCTCAAATTCATTTGCATCACTCTCAATTGGTCGATGCCATCATGATGTTGTCGGTAGAGCAATCACCGAAGTTGGAACGGAAGATCATAGACGCAATGAAATGTATAATGCCAGTTGATTTACCTGGCTCTAATTATTCTTCGAGGGAAAGGAAGCGTCAGCGTCGACGACTGCCTCAACAAATACATGCATCGCCACTTCGATCAATACTGAACCCTTCCTCCCTGATTATTTTATCCTTCATTTTGTACATACTTCCTGAGTCTAGCTCATTTACATCGCCGCGGGGTATCAGCATACGATGTCGGGAGATAAAATCACTTCTTTCAATATCATCATCAATCTCAACCACCACATCTATTGCACTGGAGGCAGTGTCATCGTCTGCATCAACGCTTCCCGACCTCTATCCAAATTTCTCAAACATACTCTCTTCCAAAGGATACATTATTCCCACGCCGATACAACAAAGTTCATCGGTACCTGCCAAGGATGGAGAAAATTTACTGCTGATTGCAGCCACGGGCAGTGGGAAGACTCTTGCTTATTTTCTGCCAGTGTTGTCTCGAGCTTGCGACGGCAACAATCGAGAGCACGCTAAGAAAAGGACGGTATTGGTCGTTTCGCCGACACGTGAACTTGCAGCACAGTTGGCAAGGGATGCATCGCTGCTCCTACCTGATAAAATCAACAATAATGATGGCGATGTTGCAATGTTACCGAATGTCCTCCTTGCGGTACGAGGAATACCACCGCCCACACCAACTCAATTATCTCACGCCACCGTCCTCATTGGTACACCTAATGAACTCTACGCAGTTCTAACTCGGATAAGTGGAGCGAAAAATTTCATTGCCGGGGATACTCTATCAGGAGTTATCTTGGATGAAGTTGATGTGCTGTTGCCTCCGGCGCCTAAAACATTCCGTACCACTTTCGACGGCAAGGGCGATAGTGACACACAGGAGCGAAGAATGCTAGAACAACGTCGGAAACTACGAGCGGCACAGCGTCGTGGAGTTGAATTCCAAGGAGGATCGAGTATCAAGGGGAAGAAGATTGATGCCATGGATGACGAAAGGAATAGTCAAGTTCTCACTCCGACGGAACGCGTGTTGCGTCTTATTGCATCCGGGCGTTACATGGGATATGGAAACGACAATAGGCATGATTTGCAACTGATGGCTGGTAGTGCCACCGCAAGTCGAGGTACATTGGATCGACTAAACAAGGCGTTGAGATGGGCAGCATTGGAGGGTGGTGTGATTGGTGGGGATGGATTGGAGGGTGTTTGGAAGGGTCGGACAAAGATTTGCAGACCTGATGACGGAGGAAATGACCAGGAATCTACTACACTACCAGACAACATAGCATCATCAACTTCGAAAGAACCCGGCAATGATGATGCTCACACTATTCGAGCTGTTACAGTTCCTTCGGTGGTCAATCATAAATTCGTTTCAATGTCGAAGAGTGATGTTACCAACCCACATGCGATCCTTGCAAATGTCGCAACGATATTGAAATCGAGCTCGAAGTCAAGTTTGGCAGCAGAAACGTCCCTGGTTTTCATCTGTGGCGAATTCAGTCGTTCATTGGTGAAAGAAAAGGAGAAGGCGTTACCCAAAGTCTCGGGAAAGACTTCTGAATCGCGACGTAATACACAACGAGGGCGGGTACTTATTGAGAAACAAAAGGCGGAACGTGCAAATGGAAAAGGAAGTTCTGGGAGGCCGGAGCCATTGTCTGTCAGAAGGGCGTGCTCAATGTTACAAGCAATGGGGGTGAATGCTCATCCAATGCATGTCGTTCTCGGATTGGAACCGAATGTTGAAGTTGATGGTATGACATCAGCAGAGGAGGATCAGGAGGCTGGTAATTGGAACGAAGTAGATCTCCCTCCAGTATTGGTTACATTTGAAGGTTCGGCACGAGGATTACACTTTGACGGTGTTGACACTGTATTTGTCGTAGGACGGCCCACGTCCGCTGCATCATATCTCCATCTGGCGGGACGAGTTGGGCGGGCCAAGCCTGTTGTCGGAAAGGCAGATGATTACATTGGTGGATTTGAGGTGCTACCTGGTACAATTGTTTCATTCTGTTCAAAGGGACAAGTTGCAGAATTGGAAAAGTGGACGAGCCAAGTTGGTGCCACTGATTTGGAGGAGATTGTTTGCGCAACATCTGACATTCATGCAATCTAGTAAAGATATTGTAGTAATGTCCGCCGCTTGCAGAGGTGAATTATGATTACTCTTCGTCAGCAAACAACATTTTTCGTCATCATCTCAACGATTAGGTGCAGATGAGAGGTTGGTGCGTGGCGACAACAGTATCTACCAATAATTTCTAGCGGGAAGATCTTGTTGGCTTGGTGGGAGGAGTTTTGGCGGGTGGATTTTGGCGGGTGGATTTTGGCGGGAGCTCACCTACTAGCCACAGCCATTCATCGTCGCCTCAGCGTCATCGTAGTACTCTCTGGAGGTTGTAGTATTGGGCATCGATATGGATAGCATCCCGCTACCCAAGCAGCTTCTGCCATGCCTGGCGATTCCATTTGTGGAGTTATTCCCAAATCTTTGTCTAGGATGGTGGACGCCACCATCGCTCAACCTAGANTCGTTATCTATTCTCGCAGGTGGTACCTTCGTATTGCACTTCACTCCATTGCATGGCTTCCATTGGTAAGAAACGACATCGGTATTCGTCCCCCCCCTCGTCGCCTTCGCGTCTGACGCAAATTATTATATCCTTCATTTTTGTAGTTCGAAATGCTACACCCTATTTGCCTCGATGGGAGTACTTTTCTAATTCTCCTCACTGCTACGGTTGCCGCAATTATACTACGCAACATTCTAATGAAAAAAGAGCTTGATCGAGTGACGAGAACGCCACTGTGGAAAACAAATCTACCTCCTGATAAGCGCTTGGCACTTTTTGTAGTAATCACCAGTGTCAGACCTACCGATATCTCTCGGTTCGATGATTTCGCTGCTCGATATGTGCACTTGCCAACGCGAATTCTCGCGGGTGTCATAGTCGCAGTTGCGCAAATTCTTCGCCATCATTTGGTTGGAAATGAGCAAGTTAAGATGATGAGTGCATTTACTGTTTTCGTTGTTGGAGGGATTTGCATTAATGGAACTCGCCATGGTAATACGGGCATGGACTGTTTCTCTCGATTTATGTTTGGGGCGGGCTTCATTGCTATTTTACACTACGTGTCTGAAGTTTCTGACATAGTTCTGATCAAGAGCATTAATTGAAGTGGGGTTGAAGTGATGGATCTCATTGTACCTTTTTTAGATGATCTTTGACGATGTCAAATTTCTGTGCATTAATAAATGCAAGAGACTTCACAACTATTTAAGTGCTGCTTATTTGCTCGATTCTTTCGCCTATCATCATTGCATATTTTCAATTGAAGGTGCAAAGTGAACGATTGATCAAATCCATGCTCTCGAGGCTCGAGAGCAATTCGCGAGGGAAAAATTTAGGTTTTTGTTTTTGAAGCTATCTCGCCAACCGTTCCTGTACGTCGATGTCAACTGCCATGATGGGTGGCATTTGCACACGCCTCATCAACTCTTCTCGAATCATTCGTTTGCAGTTATCAATGGTGGCAGCTCAAAATCAAGCTCGACGCAACGCCTTAGTGGCGTTGCGTTACATTTTGATATGTGGATCTGCCCATCTTCATGTCAGAAAAGTGAAAATGAGACTCGACGGCTACAAAGAAAAATACTCCCCATGAAAATCAACTTTGCACGCGGAGAATCGTCACTTTCCGTGGCATTCGACTGGTATGCAGTGACGAATCAGACTTTAATCGTTGCATTGAGGATATTTGAAGCACACCACTCGTTCCTCCCCTCTGTCTAATAGTTCATAAGCATGCTGAGCCACATCCAAAGGAACATATTTTGTGATGAGCCTTGATGGTTGAAGCGACTTGACTACAGCCCAGGTTAATGAAAATCGTCGGTCTTTGCTCCACAGCCCTGCCAATGCGGGTGTAATTGTTGATACCTGAGAGGCCATAATTGTCTTATCACTCCTGTGAAAATCGATGCCCAGCTTCAAAGCGACATCTTTATTGCCATACCATGACCCAACAATAATTCTCCCATTGTTGCATGTATTATCGATAGCTGATTGGAGTGCACGAGCATTCCCACTGACTTCGATAGACACATCATGTGGTCCTGCCGCTTCCGCACATTGTGGTTTCAGAGCGCTCGTTGCACCGACACTACTTGATACACCAAGCCTGTCATCAATTGCATCAAATGTGGTAATAGAACCAAAGCAACGAGTCGATGAAGTCAACGATGGGAGCTGCATCGATAAAACTGATGTAACCAGCAGTCCAATGAGCCCTGCAACATAAAAACGAACAAAGTCATGAGATAGAAATTAGATGAAATTTACAATTGTCGCAGGGTGTTTCACCTTGGCCATACACTCCAACATTCTCTCCTAATCTGACGTTTGCATCGTGAACTAATGATACAGCCGTTTCGACTGAAGGAAAGAACACTGCATCTTCTGCTGTAATTCCATCGGGAACAATATGGATAGCATCTCTATCTACAATGACTCTTGAGGAATGCGGAGAGAATGTAAAAACAAGCTTCCCAATCAATGATTGCGCATCTTCAACATTGGACCCACACGCTACTACTCGGCCAACTAGACTATATCCATAAGCAAGAGGGTACTCCATGGATTTATCCATCATTCCTTTGATGTTTACGTCGAGGGATGCCGAATCGAAAGAGCCATTGAATACTTTCAGTTCTGTGCCGGACGAAATGAGGGAGTACATTGACTCAATTTCGACTTGATCCGGAGGTAGAATACTTAAATCTGAGTGATCCCAAATTTTGGTGACAGTTGTGACATTGTATGGAGCAACGAATTGAATTTCTTGAACCTCTACTGTTTGTCTGGGTTCGCCGTTGACTGTTCTGGGTAATGAAGGTTCGCCAACTACACCATGCGCACGAGGCTGCGCTTGCAAATGAAACAAGAGATCGACATTGGAGACTACAATCGTTCTTGGGTGTACACGACATCGATTGATCCAACCAGAAGCATCGTAACTGTACTTCATCATCATCTCCCGTGCACCAGATATTCCAAAGAAGTATATCATTGTGTCCCATAATCTCCGATCCAAGTTAGGGTCGATGTACCAATCTGAGGATTCTTTAGAAATTAGCGAACCTCCATAGTCTCTCATCGCATTCACAATCCTATTGCTATCCAAGTTGTGGCCATGACTCGTAAGAGACTCCGAATAAATATGAAATGCAGTGGTATCGGAGGGTATCACTTGATTTCGGGCTAAGGATGGAGCAGATGGGTATGCTTGATCGAACCGAGTTGTCCCATCAAATGTTATTGGTAGATAAACAAGTGGTAGACTTCTACCTCCAAGTGCAAATCTGTTCAGCGATAGCGCAAACTGCGTCGGATCGAACAAATCAGCTAAGCAGCATCCAATGATGACATCCAAATTGCTTGGTACAGTCCTTTCTTCTCGAAAGTCAACCGGACGCAGGTGTACTGTAATTTCCATACCGTATTTCGATTGTGACGCTGGCAGATTGAAAGTGAGCGAGCGCTCTTGCAACTTAATTCCGACTTCCTGAAACCCTAGCCTAGCCAGTAGTCCTTTGCATTCATGCAAAAGGTTCAAGTTAGACTCGTATGCAAAGTATTCCAGCCTCGCAATGCGATGTGTTGGATTGCTATTATTTCGCCCGAGCTCTAGATATTTATCGATCAAACCTAACAGGCTAAGTTTCTTACGTTCTTCTTTCCCTCCACCGAGCAGTATGAATTCTAACATGGATAGCATACCTGCACCTAAGTCGGCTATACGTAGCTCGTTGATATTGTTGCCTAGTATTCGTAATGCAAGTTTCTCCGCAAGTTGATCCCACACTACCGGGTTGATTGCATTCATATCGACCTTGTTCTTCGCTTGAAGGTATTTAATATCAGAGAATGTAAACTTCTTGTCTGGTGACATTGAGTCATCAATCGTTCCAGGTGGTAATATGTGCCCAATAGCTTCTGATAGACCCTCCTCCAAGCTTCGATCCGGTTGGTTAACATGAATTCCGTCAATGTCAACTGATTTGGCCTCATTCAGATTATGTACTGAATCATCCAAGAGGATGATACGATTGGAGCTTTTGGGGTATCGTGTCAAAAGCTGCTTGTAGTATTGATGAGGTGATGATTTGGTAGGATAGATCAGTTCGTTGGAGTCTGATTTGTCCTGCTGCAATGTATTGCATTCCGCATCCGGAGACAAAATTCCAGAGATATCTACTCCACCAAGCCCCATGCTATTTATCACACGAATCACGTGTGCTTTGGGAGAATTAGACGCCAAATATACTGGATGTTTTCGAGAGAGAGATTTCAGAAAATCAGCCAATGACCGTCGATGCTGAAGCGAATTGTTATGGTCATACCCAGACCTAACTTGGTCGTCGATCTCGTCCGTTTTCATTCCGAGCAAGCACGAGAAATCAATGGGATCATAGACCTCTTTGTAAAACGCAGCCATCGTATCCTCGACTTGATCCGGAGGTATTGTGTGCCTCAATCCTTCAATAGTTGATCCATACTTTGTGTACAACTCGTCGCATTGATCAGATGTACGGTTGAAGTGCAGCATTCCAAATAAATGAGTGTTGCGCACTATTTGGGACTCGATACCTTTACCTGTAGATAAAAGAAGGTCTCGCTCTGAATAAAGGGTATTATCAACATCGATGACAATGACTAATCTTTTTGATTCGTCGATGGCTTCGTATTCATCGCCAGACGCATCATGGCTACCTCCCCGCAGCATCATATGCAAAGCATTTTCTGACAACCCTATTGGCCTCTCAGCTCTAAGTTTCAGCCATCCACTCTGCTTCAACGGAGAACCCGCGTCAGTGTAAGCAGCGATGATGATGGCTACCGTGAGAGCGATGGTAT
>JALLBK010000247.1:0-28917 GCA_036940085.1 Discostella pseudostelligera
TCATCTTGTCACCGACATCTTATCGAAAATCGAAAAAAAATAGTGTTGAGAGGACCGGCCTAAGATATTTTAAAAAGTCGCTTCATGACATTTTGTAAAGCAAAATACGATTTCCCTATTCTCTTTCAAATTTGAATTCGAGATCTTTGTGTCTGTCATTGCTCGCGGTCATTGCTCTTGTTGTTGCCCCAACAAAGCCAAAAGCAAACCAGCCCAACGGAACGGAGACGAAGGCAACAAAATTATCACCACCATGAGCGACAACAAACTCCGCTGCGTCCTAGTCTACCGCCTCCAACGGACCAAGACCACCTCCGCCGACTCCTCCTCTGGAGGTGGCGGTGTCGATGGCATTGCTTTGACCAATCTTTCGCCCGGCCCAGTAACACTCCTTGCCAAATACGATCATGCGTCAGAATACGAATCTCACGAGGGCAGTGCCGCCGGTGGGCTGTATGGCGATCGTGAGAAGAATTATGCCGATGCCGTGGCCATGGTTATTAGTGGCGATCCACCCCGTGGAATAACGGAAGAGAATACGATTGGTGGATTTAAGATTGTGCAGAGTGATATGCATCAGGTCATTTATGGGGCAGATTCGCGTGGATTGTGTGAGTTCGATTTTGCTTGAATTGAATTGCCTGCCAATTATTTATTGAATCAGTTTTGAATGATTTTGCATTTCATTCCATCCTTCATTTACGCTACTAAAACAAATGCTGACTTTCTTTCATGAACAACACAGGCCTCGCCGTCGTTACTGGCCTAAAATACCCCTCGCGCACCGCCATCCAAATGTTATCCCAGCTGTACCCCCCCTACATGGAACAATTCAGCCTTCAATACAAGGCTGCAACCACCAACGCTCTATCCAAAAAATCCAAACCTCTTCTATCGGAATACTGCAATAAGTACGATGATGCCACCAAGGTCGACAAGGCCTCCATGCTCCACAGCAAAGTCGAAGAAGTGAAGGTGACCATGCAAGACAACATCGCGGCCATGTTACGCAATACCGAACAAGCCGAAAGTCTCGCGGAACGTTCCAATCAGTTGAATGAGCAGGCCACTGTCTTCCAGAAGAAGAGTAAGGATTTACGAAAACAGATGAGATGTAAGAATATCAAAACAACGGTGATTTTGGTTTCGATTGTGGTGGGAATATTGATCATTGTTTTGGTGCCGTTGATTGTTCGGGCGAGGAATGCGGTGAAAGGAAATAGGATGTTGAGAGGTGGAGGAGAAATTGACGGAGAATGGGATGCTGACGAAGCATTATTTTTGGAGGAGGGTCCTTGAGGAGTGAACGGTGAATTAACCATGGACAGAGTGGTGTAATACAAGCAAATGGGCGGGGATAATATATTGTCCACCGATAGGATCCAGCTTTCCTCTACATCATCTCTGTTGAGTATATGCTCTTGGGGGGTATCTAATTGTCTACCCAAGCAGAACGAACAAATTGCGCTCATGGGGGAGAGATTGTGTGACAGAGTCTTGTCTTGGCGAGTCGATTGAACAAATTTTACCAATTGTTTCATCCTCTCGCCCGTTATTGTGTTTAGTTTGTGAATTGATGTATGCATCCTTTCTCCTTCGATGTAGTTGCCCAATAACCTATTGATTCAGAGCGGGTAGGGCAATGTGTGACACTCATCCCCGCTCTGCAGTCGGTGGAGCTGCGACCTGTCTCACCCATCCGACCGCTCCGACTTGAAACCTGTTGAAGTGGATGTTGATCTCCGCCCCCATGATGTATGACGATGATAATATTCATATGAGCCAATCCCTGTCGCAGTTGTATCGTAATGAGGTGGATGGCAGGCAGCATGGAAGTGGAAGAAGAAGAATATGACGGTCTTCCACTTCACGTGGCAAATATTTGGCGGGAGACATCTCCACGTGGCCGCTGAGATTTGGCGGGAGATAGGTAGGAGTATTTGGACCATGAAAACTTCCACATGGCTAAAATTTGGCGGGAGACAGAATGTTCTCGTGTCACGAAGGTCGCTGAGAGAGTCGCTGAGATAAGTAGATAACTTCAACGCGCTCAAATCGGTATTTGTTCCACTTTCATTGAAGTTGATCATTTCAGCTTTCAATCAGACTCCGGTTGGTAAATCCTGTTGGTAGTTCAACTTTGATTTTTAGTTAAGCTCAAACCCTCCATAGAAGGCTACAGAAGGGTTTTTTATATTTTTTTGCTCAATCTTTTGGCAACGCTGTGCGTGGCTGGCAAGCAGCCGAACGGTGAAGGTTGTGGAGTCGATGTGGATGCATGATGGGAGGCTAGAAAGACAAAGAAGAGAAGGGGAAGGGAAGTCAGCAGAGCAACAATCATCGAGTGCATCAAAGGAAGGAGTGAACGACGTGGTTTCAACCGTCGATTTTTCTATCATTCCCGGGGCGGGTTGAATGAGGAATGAAAGAGAGTAGAATGAGAATGGGCTTGGCATTCCATTGCATTCATCATGGACAATAGCGGCAATACCAATTGCAATGGCGCATGCCGCCGCAACGACATGGCGTACGGCGGCGACGATGACGACAGCGGCGATGACCAGAGCCAACCTCAGATTCAATTATGGCAACCATGGCCGGCCGAGGCGTTATCCATGGCCAAAATCGCATTGAAATTGACACAGCAGGAGTGGAGTCAGACTGGGCTGGGCCTCACCCGCTTGAAAACTACTGCAGAAACGACACCGACGTCATCATCGCCATCATCAAATAGAGTAAGTACTGGTACTGAGGCATCATCAACAACAGCAACAATTGCAGGGGAACGGGGAGGAGTCGACGACAATTGCAGAGATGATGATGAGAACACATTGAACACGATTGTTGATCGCATAGTCGCATTATTGCTAATTCGGATCGTTGCATTAGTTGCGTCTCGATTGGGAAATGGCAGACGTAGTCTTGATGGCAATGAGCACAACAACATCTGCATGGGAAATAGTAGTACTTGCAGAGGAAAAAGACGGGAGAAGATATATTCAGATTACAGTACCACCACAATCTGCAAGACGGCGCTGCATTCATCATCGGATAATAATTTGGAACAGGATGGGAGTGGCGAATGCAACAATAGCTGCAACAAGACTTGTCCTTTCCATTGTTGTCATCGAAACAACAATATCAACACCTTCCCCTCCCAAATCACACCCATAGTAATCAACCAACTGCAGCAGTACGTCACGGTAATATGTCGGCAGTATCCCCCAGCCAAAGATGTTCCCTACCATAACGTCGAACATGCATACCACGTATTTATCAGCGCTAGTAAGCTCTTGGATTTGTTGCTGTTTGAAGAGGAACATACCACCATTACAAGTGTAAGGACGAAGACAATGGCGCCATCTCGTCCTTCAGATAATACTGATTCTAATCCTCTTCGGCGCCGTCTGACATACGGCCTCAAGTCCAACCCGCTCGCGCATCTCGCGTACCTCTTCTCGGCACTTGTCCATGATGTCGACCACAAGGGCATATCTAATCGACAACTGGTATTGGAACAGGATGACTTGGCTATATTGTACAATGATCAGAGTGTTTTAGAGCAACGGAGCTTGGCTGTGGCGTTCACAACGTTGAAGGGTGCGGAGTATGATATGCTGCGTGAGGAATTGTTCCCTGCCAGGGATAGGCATGCTGCTTCGACATCGCCAACAACACCTCCAATTACCAACATGGGTCGCAAAACAACGACAACAGCAGCAATAGCAGGACAAAGGTCACTAGCATCACGAGGAGCAGGGAGTGCATCGTTGGGGAAAAATGAAGAATTTCTCAACTTTCGCAAGCTCGTTATCGACCTCGTTTTAGTTACCGATATTGCCAGTCCGGAGCGAACGCAAATTGCAAAGAGCAAGTGGAAGGAGGCGTTTGGAGATGTTGTCGTTGCGGAGAAGTTGAGGAAGAGGGAGAGTGCTTCAACAGCTGCTGCTACCGCCGCTGCTCATACTACCGGTCGATCCAGTGAAATTACGAAATCCTCCACTGCGTCCCCATGCGGAAGTGGTGCCGATGGCAAAGGTTTAGTAACGGCAGCATCAGCACCAGGAGTAATTCATTTGAACGACGTCGTTTCAAGGTTAGAATCCCAAACTTCTCCCAGGCGATATGGGAGCGATAGTACTGACCAAAATGATAGTCGTCGGCACTCATCCTGTTCGGATCGTCAAAAGAACGGTATCATCTATCCAGATGAGCATCAATGTCAACAACCAAAATTCGTTCCTTCCACGGACTTCGGTAACAAAGATCCACAACATGTTCCCAACATGTCCGACAACGTAAACTTTTATCTCGGCGAATCCATATCATCCTCTACCTCGTCGCCATCATTATTCACCATCCAGTCTAACGAGGAAGATGACTTTGATGCTTCTGCCGTTTCACGAACCAAGATGAATTTCTACTTGAATGAAGTACCTTCGTCGTCTCGCTCATTTGATTCGATGGAGAATTTGTTGGATGCAGCTGCTAATTATATTCTGGGTGGCTCCGATGGCGAAAAAGAAGGAAGGAAAATTACGATGAATGAAAATTGTAGTGATAAGGAGGGCAGCAGAGAATTGGTCAAGCGCTCATCGTATCAATCGTATCAGCATAAAAAGTACGACGGCGACAGCGACGACGACGACGATCCTGATCTCGACCGTGCAGGCAATTCATTACGTTGGAGTACCGGTGACTTATCTCATAGCGATGACCACCACCATCACCAAAATCGACGTGTGTGTCCTCCTCCGTTGGGACTTAGCCAATCTGTTAAAACATCGCATGAAATGAGATACGTGCCTCGCCGACTGCACAAGTTGGGCGTACGACGTGCGCTGGACCTTGCTGGGTCGATGATCACCGATTACAATTATAATGCAATATGGTCGTCGAGGGGCGGGAGCTCCTCCGAGCTGCGCGAATTGAATCCTCATCATCAGGAGGCGGAGGATATCAGAAACGAAGAAGATGATTTCGACCCTGAAGATGATGTGGATGAGTTCAAGGCCACGGTTGTTTTGGAACAAATGATGCACGCCGCCGATGTTGCGGCATTGTTTCAAGATTGGGAAAATGTTGTAGAGTGGTCAACACGGCTGTATCGGGAATTGAATAATGGGTATTTATCCAATCGAGGCGATGATCCGAGCTTGGAGTGGTATGACAATCAGATTAAATTCTTTGATTTCTACATCTTGCCATTGGCGAAGAATTTAGCCGTTATGGGTGTGTTTGATGAAGTTATGGGAGAACGGGTCATCCACGGCGTCAAGAGTAACATGGCACGCTGGATTAGGGATGGGAGGAAGGCTGCACAGAAAATGAAGGAGGATGAGGAGGAACGTGTGAGACTGAAAGAGAAATAGATCACTTCAGACACTGTTTTGTTCAAGTGTATTGAATAGTCTTCGTGTCATGTAATCCCAAAGTGTAGGAAATATTTAAGTCTATGAGTATTGAGTTGCTTATCCCATGCCTCTCGATCCTTCATTACCATTCATCTCCGTCCGTCAACAACAACATCTTCCTCCTCGCTCCATTGAGTCTCCACGAGGCTGCCACGTAGAAGTGCTATCGAGTCGAGTCGGTAATTTCCCGCCAAATGATTGTCACGTGGAAGTGTAATCGAGTCGACAAATCCGCCAAGCACTGCCACATGGAAGTGTGATCGGTTCGAGTCGAGTCGGCGATTTCCCGCCAATTTACTGCCACGTGGAAGTTTCGTGGCTTGGGTGGCGCGGCAGGCCGGCAGCGATGCGATATGGTACTCGATGCCGATGCCCACAAAAATCAAAAGCGACGACGACCGCAAGTCGTTTCGCTATTCATTTTTATCTTCGGCTCTACCGTCAAACTCGTTCATCGTCGTAGTAGTAGTCATCGTCGTCGATCGGTTGCTCGAGGGAAAAGAAGAGAGGGAGATAGAGACACTCGTATCAATGGTAAGCTTTCATAGGCAAATTTTTCGTCGGCAGATTTGGGTGTAATTGCGTCGGCGCCGGCGGTGGTAGGACGGTGTCGGTGTCGGCGTCGTGTGTTGTTTCAATGCCGATCTTATTATTGCACTACCACCGCCACCCCCACCCTTCAGTTTCGTTGACGTCCTCTCATTTGACCATGATTATGGATAGGTTTAGGCTGGGGGTGAACGCAACTCTTTTTCTCAATGACGTTCTTTTCGTGACATTCACGTCGCTGCCTCATATCATCTCATTTTATTTCTGGTTTTTATCCATTGTCCAATCTTCGTTGTTCTTTGAACACAACGTGGCCTCATTTATTGCGCGCACACACATATATATATATATATCAAACGCACATAAAATTCATCAACAGTTGCCACTCTCCCTCTTAAAGGCATCCACCAGCCTTCCCCTCCTCGTGGAATTAAAGTCCGGCACCACCTACAATGGACGTCTTCAATCATGCGACACGTACATGAATATCAATTTGCGGGAGGTGGTATGTACTTCTAAAGATGGGGATAGATTTTGGAAATTGAATGAGTGTTACATCCGGGGAAGCAGTATTAAGTACTTACGATTGCCCGAGGAGGCGGTGGAGAGGGTAGTCGAGGAAGAGGGCGGACGACAGTGGCATGGTAGTTCGGCTATTGGACGTGGTGGTAGTGGAAGGGGAGGAAGAGAAGGAGGAGGTAGAGGAAGGGGAGGTAGAGGAGGAGCAGGTGGTGGGGGAAGGGGGGGACGAGGCAGTGGCGGTGGACGAATGGGCGGTAGAGGAGGTCGGGGAGGTGGACGAGATAACGGTGGTGGGAGAGGGAGAAGATCGTAGGAATTTAGCACATACCTCGTGCGATGCATCAATTTCTACTCAATCTACGGTTATCTATCGATTACAAAAGGAGACCTAATGCAAAACACCCTACGCTTAACAATATTACATATCTTTCGCCGAATATTCACTACGCATCCTGATTCACAACAAAAAAGTTTTTTTACACGATGGATTGTGTTGTCATTTCATTTCCTTTCAACGTATCCAAGAAGCTCCCCTTGCTGCGATCTCTGAGAAGATTTGTGACACTCAACTTCCCGGCCTTACCCTTACTCTCATTTTTGGGTTCGTTGTTACTCCTATCTTCTGAATCATAGATTTCCCAAGCTTCCTCCATCCTCCTGCCTAGTTCGGGATGAGTGGCTTTGAACTCGGCGGGACTTTCAGCAAAGCATACAATGAGTGTTCTCATGGTTGCAGTAATGACACTTAATATGATGGATGAATATAGGAATCCAACCAAAAATCCAACACTGTTCATGAAGAGTAAACAACGTTTCAGGTCAGTGGAGAACAAGAATACCAAAACAATGCGAATCAAACTGAAACGTACATAAATCCATCCAAGGCCGGGTTGGGCATGCCCGCCTTCCTCCACAACTTATACCCAAAGGCAGCAAACATCATTCCATTTACGCCCGTTAACAGTCCAATGGTCATATTCGACATGAACAATATATTCCCCGCATACTTGTTCCGCAACATCACATCCATACCATTGTTCCTGAACAAGGTTGTGATGTTGCGTTCGGCACTCGTGTAGGAGTAACCGTACAACCCAATGTAAACAAATGTCCATTCGTTGATATTCGTGATTTTTGAGATGCACCAAGTAATGCCATTCAAAAGCATTGGCAGGATTGGGATATGCAGAGAGGATAGGAAAGTACTAAGTCCGTGAATCATTTGATGCAAACCAAAGAATAGACTCTCAACGCAGATGGATCCGAAGGAGTAGGTTCGTGCGCGTGTTAGCGTATCCTGTTTCAAGAGTCGGTGTGTAACCACAAAGTGAGCATACTGATGCAAGGAGAATGGTGCTTCCCGATTGCATATCATGAGGCATACATGAGCAAAGAAAACCGAATACACTCACCTGTAACCCTGTGTTTAGGTCTGGAGTACTTTCTCCCAGCACAAACCATCGTCCAATTTTTCCAGCCGTGGCAACCGACACCACATTCGACAATACTTGCTGTATCCAATAGAACGAGAAGATGAAGTAGAGTAACGTCCACGGGCCATACGTTTTGTAGGCATTAACGCATGCAATTGCAGCAATTAGGACCCAGAGGAATCCAATACCACAAACCTGAAGGGCGGCAAGGATGAGGCCCATGTTTTCACGGACGGAGCGGATGGCCACTGAAAGATTAATGGCAGTGAACTATTGTTGTGTCAGCAGAGTGAAGAAAAGCGGTGAAACAATTGGATAGCGATAGACGAAGAAGGTTAGAGAAAGACGGTGTGAGATACTCTGTCAATCATCATGAGCATCAACCATGCTACATTCCAGCCTACTTACAGGAATCCGCTTCCAAACCATATTGGCATAAATGCTAACAATAGCAAAGGCCGCCAATCCTGCCACTAGCATGAAGAACTCGCCAATGAACAGTCCAAACACTCCTACACCCAAGCACATGCTCATGGAGAAGAATATCGTACTCTTTAAGACCGTCTGGCCATGACGCAAGAAGTAACCCACGGCAAATAGCGATATGAAAAGTCCCATAAAGTTGAGGGTAATCATGACGCCGATGAGTGGGACGTGCTTTACGCTAAGGCTGCTGTATTTGACATAGTTGTAGTAGGTGTAGTTCTGTTTTTGGAGGAATGATTGGGTACGTGTCAAACAGAGAGGAAAGACAAATTATGATGAGAGTGAATTCATTTATAGCCGAAACAAACCAACCCACACAAGACGAAAGAGAATTGGATACCGTCTTCGTGTGTGTGCGTTGCTGTTCTCCAGGGTTCCAATTATGGTTCAAGTATCTACTTACAGGAATGAACGAATCCACAAACCACCAAATGGTTATTCCAAAATGCAACACGAAGAAAATGAAATATTTCAAGTCCTTGTATTTGGGTGCTTGGACGACTCCCTTGATTCCGTCAAATGGTACCTTTTGTGGAAGGGCTGCCTCTTTGTCGTCGTCGGTGGCGTCTGCTGCGTCTAAGTTTGTGGGTATTGTTGCATCTTGTCCTTCTTTGTCGTCTGCTGGAACTGATTCACCTCCAGTAGTAGTTGCAGTAGTAGTTTCGGGGGTAACAAGGTCGGCATCGACATATTCACTACCATCTCCCGCTGGGTCCATCTTGTAGCCGACGGGCTGCGGCGGCTGTGAAGAAATTGATGGCTGAGTCTGCGCGCCAATCTCGCCGCCGCCCTCGGGCGGAGGGGTGTATGATGGTGACGATCTTACATCCCCAATAGTATCGTTACTGATGCTACAGTTGCCACTGTCGGCGACGGCAGCAAATTCATTAGTTTTGGTCGTCGTCGATTTGCGGCTGAAGAATCCCATGATGATGTGACGTCCAATGTATCACTCTTGATCGGTACTTCCCACTTAATTGATTTCAGGCTTGATTTACACGCCCATTCCGAGTTCATAGCAACAACATGTGCGTCGGTCGTAATCCTATCGTCAGCCGACCTCTTCCTCCTTCTTTGTTGTTGTGAGCTTCTTGTTTTGAAGCCTCTTGAGCCGTCGTTGCTCGTAGGGGTACCATACGATTGCATGCAGCAATTTTTTCATGTGCAAAAGCCGAGTGCCCAAAGCGGCAGAGAGAATTGCAGACAGAAGGAGTCGCAACGTCAGACGAGCTGCTCCGAGAAAATGAACCATATTCTGAGAGTCGTTTCGTTTATATTATTTCCTACGTAGCAGACCTCACATAGTATGTGGAAACATATCATAGATAGTATTAATTCCTAAATATGTGGAATTTAAATTTCTCCAAAATTGGATTCTTGGTTTACCAAACTTTCCGTTCGTACACATCTTTCAAGCCACTTTCTCACAATTTCTTCTTGAGTCCAACAGCTTCCAACAACTTCTCCACAAGGACCCCAGCGAGGGACAGACGAGGTTCTTTCGCCCCTCGCTAAGATCTTCGCAGATCTTCGCTCTATCAAATTCTCAAACTTCAAAATTCTTCCACCACCTCGCTCGTCATTCGTCATTATTTTTTGATTTTGAACATGACCATGACGGCCTCGACGACACCTACGCGGCCGCTCCTCGATCCAAGTCACGTGCCCTATCGTCTCGCAGCATCCTACATCCTCTCCCAACTCGAGCTTCACTCCATTCAACCACCCAAAATCGGTATCATTTGTGGTTCTGGCCTCTCGAATTTATCCAATGCTCTCGACAATGACGACGACGACGATTTCATTTCTTCCCCTTCGTCATCGTCGTCTACGGGTGTCAGCAGCAGCAGCAGCAGTCACAAACTACGCAAGAAATTAACCATTCCCTACTCTTCCATACCTCACTTCCCCTCTCACTGCACCGTGACGGGCCACGCCGGCGAATTAGTAGTGGGCACCCTCCACTCCATACCCACCATTTGTTTCCGCGGTAGATTTCACAGCTACGAAGGCCACTCTATGGACACGGTCGTCTTACCCGTCAAAGTTATGCGTTGTCTCGGCGTGCAGCTTGTTCTCGTTACCAATGCAGCTGGTGGATTAAAAGACAATTATGCAGTGGGCGATGTAGCCGTCATTCGAGATCATATCGCACTGCCACTTTTGGCCGGGAAGAATCCATTGGTTGGTCCCAATGATGAAGAATTGGGTCCACGATTTCCTCCCACGAGTAATTTGTATGATGCATCGCTGCAAGATATTGTTGTTCGGGTGGCAACGAACCTACAATTTCAACAACATTTGCATTTGAATGCCACCTATGCATTCGTCAGTGGTCCACAGTACGAGAGTAAGAGTGAATGTGCCATGTTGAGATTGCTTGGTGCCGATGCTGTGGGCATGTCGACGGTACCGGAGATATTGGCTGCGCATCATGCTGGTATGGCTGTACTGTGTTTGAGTTTGATTACGAATAAGGTGGTGTACTTTGATGAACCGATTGCGGAGAATGGGAAGAAGACGAAGAAGAGTATTCCCGTCAATAGTAGCAGTCATGCAAATCATGAGGAGGTATTGCAAGCCGTGAATAGTCGGGGAGAGCAAATGGTACAACTTGTTGCGGGGGTTATCCAAAAGATTGGAGAGGATTATCTTCCGTTAATGGATGAGTTGAATCCCATTTGCTTGGATACGAAGGGGAGGGTCGTTGGAGGCAATAGTGCAAATGTCGATAAGAAGAGACTTAGTTTGATGACCTTTTGTCCATATCATATGGTGAAGGGGGTATTGTCTGTACCAACCCATTGCTTAATCATGGGCGGCGTCCTGCTGGCTGCCGGCGCTGTGCTTGGTTCGCGTATGGGTACGGCGGGAGCGAAATGAACATTGGGGTGCTAGGCTATTGACGAATATTATGAACGAAGAAAACATGAATTGGATAACAGTGTATATAGAAAGGAAGCGTCTAGAAAGGAAGCGTCTAATACATGGTTTTAGTGAAATGATGACTGTCGCTCTCTTTCTCTATCATGATCTTTTTGATATCACGTCATAACCGCAGCATTCCTTACTCTCTCTGTCCCACACATCATCTCTCCTCACTTACTCCCGTGAATTGTTTGAAATACGGCACAACGAAGGATCCAATCAACAATTGAATCGGATGCACAAGCATTATCGGTGCACAGTACGATGCTAGATTGGAACTACCCGAAAATATGGTATTAATGAGCGGTAACCCAAAGGCAAGTGTCTTGTGTGATGCACAAAAGGTTGCTGCTACTGCATCTCTGCCTGCTTTCATCGTTGTTGTCGTCGTCGTCGATGTTTTGTTGACTCCGCCAGAGTAGCGAAAGATGGAAAAGAATGCAAACAAAGCACCGAGATGCAGCAGTGGCAACAGTATTAACAGAGCAATCGCGTGTGTCAAGTCCAACCCTAACCCTTTCGAGAATGCATTACAAAATGCATTCCATACTATGCCGAGGAGGACAATCTGAAAACGACGACAGGTAATGTATACAAATGTGCATTCGTTTGTGATTGAGAAGAAGCAAAAAATGTACGAACAATGCACACTGGGGATGCAATGGGCTATCGAAAGAGAGAATGCGTGGTGCAAATAATGTTTTCTCTCACCTCCTGAAATCTCTTGAAGAACTTGGACCGCTTCTCGTACAAATCCTTTATTGGCGTCGCCCGTAAAGCTTGGCCAACGGCTAGGCGAGGAGGATTCAGTTGAAATGGCGATGAGACGAAACTCAATAGAAGAGACCCATTCTACCATATTACCCTTCCTGTGCGATTCTTGGACTCACCTACAGGTAACACAACTTTGCCACACAGCTTATTCACCATGTCCAAAAATGGTAGATTGATTTCTCGTTTGCCCAAGAACAGTATCAACAGCGCCGGAGTGATAAATATACCAGCCACGTTGCTCGTCACTGCATTACATAGCGAACATGCCACATTCCCACCCGAGGTGGATGTTAGCACCACACACATGTTGATTGTAGTAGGGAGGCATGTCAGTATCAACAGTCCATCGATGAGAGGCGGCGGTAGGACGTTGAAAGTCCCCAGTACTTTTGTCAATGGTAGGCCAATGCAAAATGGCCACACTGCAAATGTAGCAAATTGTATCGCCATGTTCAATGATACATTCGAGATAGCATCTGATAGTTCCGATAGACGCAAACTCAATCCTGAAAGTAGGAAGATGGTAGCCACTCCATATTGACCAATGAAGAGTTCTGGATGGAGGATGCTGCCATTTTTCCCCAGCCATGGGAATCGTTTGGCGAATGTAACTGCAACAACCATGCCGAGTGGGAAGAATTGTTTTGATGCGAATAATTTAGCCTTTTGTATGATGATCGATAATGATGGTGTCGATGATGACGATGATGTTGTGAAGCGGCTGTTGTCGTCTACTCCACCACCTTGGACGGCATGGTGATGAGGACAGATGTTCGTGTCAATGCAACGCCTGCGCCGTCCTGCTTTCACGACAGCGGGCTCGACGACAGCAGTGTGGACGGGAAGGAAGGCGTTTGATGTTGACGCAAACGATGATGCTGCGGTAATCGCGACGACTAAAGTCGCATTCAGATTCTTCATCTTGGTGAATGATGAATGTTTTGTCGGTTGGCTTCTGCTCCGTCACGAAAATGCACGTTCCCATACGCAATATTTGCAGTAGAACTTGTAATTACTTGGAAGAGATAGTTGCGGCACTTGCACTTGCGATGATCCGAATCTTGCCATGGTGTTGATGGTTGTTTGGTATTGATGGCGCTTCCCGCCAAAACTAGTCTGAGACTGAGTCACCACCGTTGACAGACAGATAGAGACAAGAAATGAGTCACCGTCGACGGACAGTAGTCACCACGTGGAAGTAAAAGTGCAGTCGAGTCGACGTGGAAGCTTGTAACTGTCCCACGTGACGAAGCCCGCCTGTGCAGTATGCAGTATGAGAGGATTGAAGACAATTGAAGAAGTAGGAGTATCTACTCCTAGTAGATTGGCTTCCGATGGTAGAGCAGATCAAGAGTTATAAGTTGTAATGGTGTTGTTATCAAACATTTATGAGCTGCTGTACATCTTGAAGTATCAGGAAGTGTCCATGGTTGTGAATTCCTTTGCACCCGAGAGCCTTCCATAGGTAGCCTTCATCTCGCGCTGATAGAATTTTGCGGCATGATAAAATTCCGTGTGCACATATACAGATATGCTACAACCCTAGGAAATCAGCTCGTGAACAGTGCCGTACTCAATCTCTCTCCGCGCCTGGCTCTCGCCTTGGCAATCTTGGCGGATAATACTTTCCGAGCTCGTTCCCCGGCATGGTAATCCTCGAACCAGAGGTCCATTCTACTGCGAGTCAGACGCAGCCCATTTGGTCCCAGATTGGAACCACCGCCCCCTCTTCCTCCTCGCCTAGATGTGGCTGATGCAGCAGACGAATCGACGACAAAAAGCGGTGGTGGGCGCGGGTCCAGCGAGGTATGCGATACAAGTAACCGCCGTGCTGAGTTCGTTTTGTCATTTGCAGCCGACGACGCATCCCTCCTGAACGAAAGGCACGCTAGTTTGCACGATGCAACTACGCGGCCCTCTCCACCGGCAGCAGACGTGCCGTCGCTCCCGGGCTCGGCAAAAATCGCCCACTTCCCGAAGACGACTAGGTAAAGGCTTTGCCATCGTATACCCTCATTGGATATGCACGTCCGACCAGTGAAGAGAGAAGAGGAGGCGGGCGACGTCACCTCGATGACGCAAGGGAATGCAGCTCTGCCGACAAGGCCCACCGCCGATCCGTATTCTGGTGGTGTCGCCATCGATGTAGAATCGTTGGATGATTCGTTATTTCTTCCTGACGACGATGGTGATTCGCACTCGTCCAGCATGGCGATAGTGAATTTCGACGAGATAGGCGCGAGCGAGGAGGAAACTTCCTCTTGTTCTTGCAGGCTATCGTCGTCGTTTCTGCTACGATTCGATGAGATGTATGACAACCTCCTCCGCGGAGGTGCATTTTGCTGTCCTCCCTCCTCGTCGTTATCAATTACAGGACACAACATTTCCATAAGCTTCCCGTGGAATGCATCCAAATACAGGCACGCCAGGGCCCACGAAGCAGCGCAGTGGAAAGACGTGTTGAACTCTGATTCGGTGGCGACGACCATATTGTCGACGACCATTGTACTCTCGCAAAGGAGAACACATGCCTCGGTAAGCGACATGGCCGTCAGCACTTCCAATCCATATCGATATCTTTCGTCCAGAGCATCATCTTCTTCGCAACATTCCTTTAGATAGCAAACATTTTCGACAACGCTAATTGTGGATTTACCTGCTCGATCAAAGAAGAATCGATCAATCAACCAGTTGTCGAGATATTGTTTGTCCACGAGAGCGCTCGGCCTCCTCTCGGTCGTCGGCGTCGCATCAGTGCTTTCCGCTTCTCCTTCTCGAGATTTGGCGTCCAATTGGGAGGGAATTGCCATTAAGAATTTGGCAGCATCATGACGGATTGATCCGACTAAATCTTTGGCAAAACTAATGTAGACTGGTCTATTGGATATTACATCCATCAGCGTTCGTGCGGCCACTGTGTTGAACTTGACCTTCCACCAGCCATCGTAAGTGACGAGTGTGTTGACTATCGAGAGGCAAAGACATTTCAGTGTTTCTTCTTCTGAATCAGATCCCATGGAACTACTATCATCAGCTCTAGGAGTGGCAATCGCAACAGGAGTACTGTCATTTTCTCCATCTTTCATCGGCGAGAATATGATCCTTTGGATGGTGGAACTGCCCACGGACAAAACTGCCGCGTGTATCAGGGCCGTAGCCAACGGCTGAAGAACTACCATCTCAGCAGATCCCGATATCGACGAGAGAAGTACCTGACGGTAGGGATTAAGGCGTGTCATTGTAGCTCCAGATGATAATATCTCCTCGGTTAATTCGTCACCACTTGGTTTTTGCTGATTAGCACAACTATGCCGAAGGATATCCACCAAACCCGGGGCCAGGATGAAGACCTGCTGACTATTGCTGGTGGTATTAGTAGACCTTTCATCAAAATTGTTTTCGTTACTGTCTTCGGTCCCAAAGGAGTATACATTTGCTCCGAACTGAAGTGGCTCGCCGTATTCCACAGACTGTCGCTCTTGACTCGCATCCGTCCGAATTTCCACTATCGAGTCATCTCTGGAATTACTCGATACATCGTTGATTTTCTCTTTCTCCTCCCTCCTCGGTTTTGCAGCTCTGCTCCTGCCACCGCCGCTGCCTCTTCGCAGTGTTATTTGCGGTCGAGATCGGACGACTGGCTGGCCCCCAGAAGGTCGAGGCGAAAGCGGGTGTAGCAATGCCACGAGGAGAAGGTGGCGAAACGTCTGATTGGTTATCGTTCGAATGACGAGGGATAGGCCGTAAAGTGCGGTCTTCGCTGGTGCAAGGTCCTGTTGGGGTGTTCGGGTAAAATTGGGACTTGCAGTTGCGGTGGTAGCACCGCCATCGGCAGAAAATGCTGTTGAGCACAATATTGAGGAGAATGGAGCGGACGACTGGATGGTGATAATTGCGGACAAGTTCTTCTCCTCAAGTGCTGCATTTGTGTCATTATCATTCTCCGCCACCACATCTTTTCCTTGTTGTACCATAGCATCCATATCCTTCCCCCGTGATGATGAGTAACGATGAATCGGCAACAACAATGGCTGCAACATCATTGGATATACAAATGTTGCGAGTAGCATTTCAATCACCTGCTCACTCAGCGAAATCAAGCCGACCTTCAGAAAATCGTCCAGGAGCAACAATTCATCCTGCACATTAGCGACAAGGTTTTGCATTGCACTGCATAGACGTGCTCGTTCTGCTGCTCGACGTTGCTTGCGGATGTTGATTTTTTGCTGCTTCTTTCTTTCCTCCTGCTCATTGACGTCCCTAGAGGCGGTGGTAGCGGTGGTCGACGATATCTTATACGATGGTGCAGATGATCTGGTATCAGTTGTCGTTGCCACCGCTGCTGTCGTCGAGGAAGTCGAGACAGAAGCAGAATCATCGATCGCATTGTCACCCTCGATTCTGCTGTTGTCCTTATCCCACTCCTCCAGCATGCGTACCATCCCCTCCACTTGCCCAAATTGTGTTGTCAATCTGACGCAGAGCGGCGATATCAAGTCGCTTACGCGTGTGGGGTGGCATGCGTACTCGGCGATGGCAATGCGATCTTGTAGTGGCAATACGGGAGGATTTTTGTGCAATAGCCCCGTGGGAGTTGACGTGGGCAATGATGTGTTCCGGTGTCGATGTTGTCGCTGTTGGCGTTGCTTTTGTTTTTTGTGCCTACGTTCCTCGCGTCGTTCATCATCATTATCTTCCGTTGTATCACCTTCTTCCATTCGTCTTCTACATTCATCGTCCTCGACTTCACTGTTACCGGTATCGTCGTCACTGCACGCGTTCGCCGCTTCCTCATCTACATCGTCATCTGTGAGATCATTATCATCAACTACACTCTCGTTATCAGTATCAACATCAATATGATGGTACGTCACCAACCGCAAAATGTTCATGCACACACTCATCGCCGTTATTCTGACAAATGGATCATCGAGGTGGCGATTTCCATCCTCCTCTTCTCCTGATGAAGAGGATGGTGTTGAAGAAGAAGTTGGCATGAGTACAAGAGGAGAGCAAAATTCCAAGGCACGCGCGTAAAGTGGAAATTCCACCTCCTTCTCTCCACTTCTATCTTTTTCATCCTTCGTCGTCGCTGATGTTGTGGAGGTAGTGGTTGGATAGGAAAGAAAGAATTGCAGTGTCTCGGCATTCACCCTCATGGCCAAACCTTTCAGGAAACTAACAAAGTGGGTAGTCAGTTCGGATATCTCTTGCTGGTGGCGTTGTTGACGATGCCGCCGTCGCTGTTGCTGCTGTTGCTTCAGGAGTTGATGTTGTTGTTGCTGCTGCTGTAGGTGATGCAGCTGCTGTCCCCACTTCCTTCCGGCGGTGGTCACCGCAGCCGTAGCCGCCGCTGCCGCAGCCACGTCCTTCTCATCTGCATCCGCCTCCTCAGCGGCACACGCCCGCTTATATGCATCCAAAGGCAATCCAATTAAATCATTAACGACATTGTTAGATAATAGTAAATACAATGATGTCGCACGACAAACATTCTGTATTAGGATGGATGCGCTTTGTACTGCCTGAGTAGCTATGGAGAGTGGTGGGAGCAGCAGTGGTGGTGGCAGCGGCGGTGGTGGTTGTGTAGAAGGAGGAGGAGAAGATGGCAGATTTTGTTGTCGAGATTGCGGTTGGGGTCGAGGCAGAGGATGCGAAGTTGGAGTATAAGATGGGTTATCAAATGCCGATCCGGTCACAAGCCCAACAATCTTTGATAGCACATTCCTCTCACAGAATAATTCGAATGATGCAATATGATGCGGAAGTATTCGGGCTGCGTCATCGACATAATTATCCTCCTCCGCCTTCTTCTCGTCATCGTGAGAATCCTCGTTCTCGCCATTGAGCTCTTCGTTTTGTCGTTTGAATTCGTCGTTACTAGTTGTAGATTGTGATTTCCTCTTCATGTCATCGTCATTGGCATTGTCCAACTTGTTAGGGACGTGAACCTCTCCATCAGCATCATCCGTGTTTGAAACATCATTATCATTTATTTCCCTCTTTTTTCTCCGATCTTTTCTCCTTTGCTCTTCCTCCAACCTGGACGATTCCAACACCGCTGCCAATTCTTCGTCGAGTGCACCCGCCCTCCGTTCCGACAATGCCACAATTTCTGCAGATCGACGCAAGCATTCAATTATTTCATTTATATCTGTGGGGTGGATATCTAAGAATTTTGCAGAACGCGTTGGTATGGTAGTAGTTGTTGATGGTGATGGTGATGAAGTTGGTGGGGTAGGTGCTGCTGCTGCTGCAGATGATGCTGTCGATGTTGAAAGTCTTGGAGATGGGTCTTCATCAACATGGTCGTTTCCGTCCTCATTCTTGACACTGCAATTGTTTTTCGTAGTGTCGTAATTATCAGAGTCTGTTCTAACACTGCAGTCGCTTTCGTCATCATCAGCATTGTCGATGCCCCCCTCCTGGTTGTTGTCGACGAGAACAGCAGCATTGCCAATATTTTTGGCACTGTCACCCACGCAGTTACTGTCGTCATGTTCAACATCAACAGCGCCTTTGTCTTCCTCTTCCGTCTGAGACTGCGACATCAGTGGCAACTGTGGCTGAGGAGGACATTCTGAAAGCAACTGCGTCGTAATCGGAGGGGGAGCTATCTTGACCAATAAATGATCCAATTTGTCCAAGATGGTGCGTAATTCCTCGAGCATTTTGGATGCCTCCTCCATTGCATTATTGGCCTCATCTGACGAAGATAAATTATTTCGTCGTTGATTCTGTCTGGCGGAGGTTCCATTTGATGCCACTGCCCACTGATCAGGAGAAGTCGGTAATGACGATGGCGACGCCGTCTCAGTCGCAGGGGCTCGACGGCCGTAGTAGCGTGCAAACATTATTGAGATATCTCCCCCTGTCTCTCTCCGTTACCGTTGCCCCTTGAAGAAGAGGTCAGCATAGCATGCACTCTTGCTCTCCAACGGTGCAGTATGCGGTGTCGTTGTCGGTATTGTCGAATGGTACATGGTACTGTTCAGCTTTCACCATGATGTATGGTCCATGTCCATGTCCATGACCGTGAGAGAGGTGACGAGGTGACGAGCGAGGTGACTTCTCCAAGGACAACGTGGAAGCGGCTTGTCGAGTAGTCGAGTCGTCAGGATGCACCTCTTGCCTCTTGGATGCACCAGCGCGGCGCTTTCCCGCCAAATATCCTCGCTGTGCGCTGTGCCGTCCGCTTCTGCTTCTGAGTTTGGACGATGATGATATGTGATGAGAGATTAGATAGTCTTGGAGATGATCAGCGGCGGCACCAACCATCCGGCAACCTCTACGGACTTCATAATGATAGACACAATCACATTGGTGGCGACTACGGTGGCATTTATCATCATCGTTATTGTTGTGAGGGTTGCGATTGTCCTACACGTCATTCGACGTCGACGGTATCGTCGACGTCGTCTGCAGCGTTGGTGTCGAGAAGATTGCACCGCCAGCAACAACGATGACAGAATCAGCAGAAGAACAACAACAAGCGCATTATCATCATCATGTAACAGCAAATTATTGGTCATCCTCGGATCGGGAGGGCACACTACCGAAATGTTGTTACTACTACGATCACTCGATGATTGCAATGATTATTTGAAGGACGTTGTATATGTAATTGCCAATTCGGATACTACAAGTCTATCAAAGTTATTAACGACGATGAATGAGATAGAAAAGCAGCAGGAGGACAAAAGGGGGAAGGCGGTAGCGAGAAGTAAAGAGTCCGCATCCTCGGAGATGTTGACGATGAATAAACGAAACTTCGAAATACGTCATTTGCCACGTGCACGAGAATTGCATCAATCGTACTCCTCCTCGATCTTTACCACACTCTATGCATTGTACCAATCGGTGCTGCTACTGTGGGAGATGAAACCACAATTGATATTGGCCAATGGTCCTGGAACATGTATACCGATCGTTTATGCAGCATTTGTCATGTTTCGAATATTTCCATTTCGGCTGCGGCGGTGGTGGTGGATTCCTCCATATAGTCATCATGATAAATGCTGCAAAATTGTATATGTAGAATCGGTATGCCGTGTGCGTACGCTCTCATTATCGGGGAAGTTGGTTTATCCTTTTGTGGACTCGTTTGTGGTGCATTGGCCCAAGTTGATGGCACAATATGATATGGCAGAACTGTGTGATGCGCTCGTGCCTTGTTCATAAGGAGATTGGGGGATGGAGGATTCAAGCACCACCTAATAGTTTGAACGTCCGAAGTTAATGAATACTTTGAGCAGTTTTTTTCCTTTGAGTGCGAGGTAGGATGTTTTGGATTGTTGACCGACGAATGTAATGAACATTATTTATTCAGGTGTACGCCCAAAGTTGGAGAAACAATATCCAGACCTGGTAATGCCGTTGTTGATGCCGCTCGCCATAGAGAGAAGAGAGTACCATCATCATCATCATCAATAGTGCATACTCCTACATTCGAATCGAGTGTCAGAGTGGGGCTTTATGCTTTATTATTAATTTCCCGCCACCTTCTTTTCTTCCCGCTATTTTTGCCAGACCTTCTTCCCGCGTTTTCGTCGCAATTCCCGCCATTTTCTCCACGTATTCTTCGCCATATCATCTTCAACGATGAACCATGTGAACCATGACGACATCCGCTCGGCAATCCTACTACTACTGCGCTCCGCTAACACTATTCCTACTACTAGCGACATCTGCATTTAATATCCGCGCACACGATGGAGATGATGCGGCAACATCATGGCAGTCTACTAGTACTCGTAGGAGGACCACAACAACGACGACGACGACAAATGACAATGACAACCATGTAATGGCAATGACGACGTTATTGTCTGCCGACACAAACATGTACATCGTCAGCCACTCTATTCATCGCATTGATATTAATTATCGTCGTCTATCATTCCTCGATGAAGATGAAGATCTCCTCCCAGAACACGTCTTTCCTCTCCGTTATCCCTACGACTACATTGGTTTTGGCTGCGCCATACTAGGTCTTCTACTGGCTGCAGGGGGAGGCATCGGCGGGGGCGGGATGCTTGTACCAATATACATCCTCCTACTCCAATTCCCAGTCAAGCATGCTATACCATTGGCATCTATTACAGTTTTTGGAGGTGCTATTGCTAATAATGTATTGAATGTAAAAAAGTGTCATCCACTATTTCCACAACGACCGGCAATTGATTGGGATTTGATGGTATTGCTTGTACCGACTATGATTGCTGGTGCGGTGGTGGGTGCGGTATTGAATAAGATATTTCCGGATATTTTGTTGGCGGTATTGATGCTCGTGTTGCTGTCAATTACGGCAAAGGAGACGTTGGCTAAGGCGATGAAGATGTATCGGGAGGAGGAGAGGGTACTTCTCCTTCAAGGAGGTGGCGGGAAGAGTCATGATGACGATGATGACGAGAAGAGAAGATGGAAACAGGAGAACGGCAACTATTGCGAGGAGAACAATGAATCATCTCCTCGTGCTACCGAGCAAACGCCTTTGGTGGTAAGCAGCAGCAACGAAATGCATCTTGAGACTGATTTCAACACAACCCAATATGACAGCGAGACGAAGAATGGAGTTGACAATAACGGCATTATCAAAAATCATGATGAAAAATCTTTGAAACGGAAATGCATCGAGGATGCCATCAAACTCACGACCTTGTTTGCTTTCGTGGCCATTGTCGACGTAATGCAAAAGAGCGGCCTTGTACAGTCCTGTGGCGCCTATTGCCACTGGGGAAGCGAACTACTTCTATTTCTGGCCATCGCTATCTTCACATATTTTGCACGTTCGGAAATACTTGCTCGGCGTAAAGCTTGTGGTCCTATTGTTTCTGAAATTGGCTGGGATGAATCCAATACGACAATATATCCGATTTTTGCGATAGTGGCTGGCCTCGTCGCTGGTATGTTTGGAATTGGTGGCGGCATAATCGTCGGACCGCTCATGCTGGCTATTGGGGTTCATCCACAGGTTGCTTCAGCTACCTCGGCATGCATGGTGCTATTCACATCTGCCACTTCGACCTTGAGCTTTCTCATATTTGGATATTTACAATGCGACTACGCGATATTTTGCCTTGGGTTAGGGTTTCTTTCAACGTTAGTGGGACAGACGGTAATGACGGTGCTATTGACGTGGAGCGGAGGACGAAATTCCTACATTGCCTTCTGCGTTGGTGGCGTTGTGGGGATTAGTGCTGTTGCCATGGGTATTGAGTCTGCAGTGGCGATTTCAAAGTCGTGAACACACCAGTCATGAAGATGATCTTCTTCCTCCCGAAATTAAGGTTGGAGGATAGAAATGATCTTATTGTAATTCAGAGAGTTTTTTGTTTTCTGTTCATGCGGGTCTTATGGATTCACGATTCTCAAGGTTCATCTCTATGCGCATCCTCTCATATTGGCATCGGTCCAATTGTACAAATGTACGTGAACAGTCGACACAACAACACTCTCTTCGCCTCCTCCTCCGTTTTGCACTGGCATGTATTCAAATCTCATCGACAGATCGGGCTTGATCAAATCGTCTTCCCTAACATTGGTCCAGAGCACAGCCGTGCCCTTTCTCGGGCGTACGTATAGCCAATCCAAGTATGGAAATCCGATTCCTCCTCCTCCACTTTCATTACCATCGTCGTCGGAAACGGTCCACAGGAACAGTGATAGGGAAAGTACGCGCGGTCCAGCCGGTTTCCAAGAGCTACCAACCTCGAAATTGTGTTGCAATGATTTCTCTGCACTCGTCGGATGCAAACGTTTAAATGCCATTGGCTCTAAGTGGGATATGGATATTGAGTCTGACAACGATGCAATTCTGTTCATAATTCGTTGATAAACGTCATCACTATCGCACTGATCGTCATCGTGACAGCTAGCATATTCTGCATTATTTACATTCGTGGTAGTATCATCGCTCGATGTCGTTGGAGTTTTTATTGTCGATGCAGTCAATCCGTTATCGATAGCAGACCCCAACGATGTCAAGTGATCAGCCTCCTCATCAGAGACAAAATTCTGGAAAATTACCACATACGATCCATCATCCTTGCCGTCGGATGCCAAAACTGGTTCATATTCTGCCCAGTCCCCTTCTATGCTGCCATCACCATTAACAGTTGTAGCTTTGTCAAAGAACGACCGAAGATCACCACCAGATTCGAAGGATGGTTGAGCATGGGGATGTCTCCGCCCCACACATTTGTGGAATGATTCTAGTAAATGACAAGTACCGCATGCCAATGGACAAAAGTTCATCATGAACAAGACATCATCTTTCGTTGCTCGCGAAGAAGTGCTATGACACAAACCCCGTGATGCCCATTCGGCGCACATTCGAAAGTCATTTCGACAACGAAGTCTCGTCTTGATATCAACGGAGGCATCGGTCATGATGTATTTTGCATAGTGTTCCATTTGTCGGATTGTCGATAGGACCGTACTGTATTCCTCACTCGCCATGGGGTCGTTGTCTGTGGCATCGTCGTTTATCTCGCGTATTAATTGTTGTTTCCCAAGATCCATTGTTGCATATACTACCTTTCTTCGTCTATCACATAAGCATTATTGAAGATATCGTTGTCGATTGATGTAAGTGTATGCGCAAAAGTTGAGAATGGTCGAGAAAAGCGCCTGAATTCAAAGACATAAATGCTGGGTGGGGTGTGCAACACTCACATTTCATCACTGGGAATTCCAAATAGTTCATCACGTTGTTTATCGACGCATTCCCAGCAAGAATATTTACACTCGGAACGCATAACTACGCGAATCAATTACACCGATGAAAATAAGATGACAGAACAAATAACTTGGTTCATTTGGGCTGAAATCAAACACTACACGAACTTCAACTTACATGTTGGATTAATCAAACACTGCCCCTCCATTGCCCACTTGCGACATTCACCACCGGAATGTTTGTCGAAGCAAAGAACTTCGCCAATTTCTTCCCCCTCTTCCGATCCTCGATCTCCTCTTGGCAGGGGTTGGCAAGTGCCGCAACTTTTGGCGCATGAAGCAAACATGTAGTGGGAATTTTTTCTACATTCTCCTTCCACTGCCCATTTATAACAACTTGGTTCAGTATCTTGGCAGGGATCAATAAAATCATCTGGTAGCTCGATATAATTGTCAGCGGGAATTTCGTTTACGGGTGATGGCCCCTCCTGCACCGGCATCATCGACGATGACGCCGTGCATGTGTTACTGTCATGGTCATGGTTGTTGCTGCAGCTCTGCTCTTGATTCTGTTGTTCGGAAAGGGATGGGTTTGAGCAGAAAAATAAAAGGAGCAGCATTGTGAACAATGGCTTGCCGATACCAGGTGATAGCGATGGAAGCATGGCCATGGTTGTGCCGTCAAGAGGGGTAGTAGTAGACGTAGGAGGTGCCGTCGGCCTCGTCGAGTGGACTAGAATACGGCGGGAAGAAATGTTATGGCGGGAAAAGACGGCGGGAGAGAAAATTAATAACGGCGGGGACTGGTGGGAATATGGCGGGAAGAAAACAACGGCGGCCAGTCTCGCCGCAAGACGAAGCAGCAATGCGACCTTCATTGACGAGTATCATACAACTAGAAGGCGACGAGGGGCGGCGGGTTACGGAAGATGAGGATTATATTGAAGACGAAGATAATATTATTGCTACTAAGATAGGTAATGAGGCACATCACCAACGAAAGCTCATCCCCTTGTCAATGTGATAATTGATTACCATATGTTCTCCATGCATTTCTCAAGCAATGTTGTGTGCCAACGATTGTTCGGCAATTCAGCTCACCGCGAACCTCGTCCTTTTTCCTTTTACCCCGAAAAATCTCTCATGCAGGCTAACTCATGATGCGATGATGATGACGATAAGTCAAGTGTAGTAGATTAAGTACAAGGAGTGTCATCAGCAGCCCTTCAACGTGGACAGTATCCATCTACACCCATTCCAAATTATTGTTCCTGCAAATATATTGAACATTATTGATCATTGACAAACATCGTTTTGAGAACAAAGTGGCGATCATGATGACAACACCCATGATAGTACAACACATAAGAAACTTACTGATCAACCTCCAAGTTCTCCTCCTTCCCTGGTACCACTCGCTCCAACAATCCACTCATAGTTTTCTCCAATAGATGCAATACCTCCTTACGATTCGGATGGCACAATCTCCGTACAATATCCGCGGCACTACTTCCCTGATGATTACGTGGCAATACACTTTGGGGGTACACCTGCAGCAACGATTCAACCACTTCCGAATCCGCCCCAGAGTAACAGGCACAATGCAATGGCAAATTCGATAAAAAGTCCTTCATCTCCGCGCAGGATGGTAAAGCCGACAGTAAAACACGGACGACATCAGGCGATGCGCCCCAGGTGCATGCGGCATGGAGGGGCAATTGGCCACCTGGCTCCTGTCGTCTTTCGAGCGCGGTGGGATTTGCCGCTATTAAAGTCTTAATCACCTCAACCGAAGGTTTATGTTCGCATGCATAGTGCAATGGAGTGATTTTGGCAGTGTACGCGCCACGAACTTTCACCTCCATAGCCTCACGTGCTTCATGGGGGTGGGATGTGCATCGTAATGTTGCCGCGGCCCAGTGCTTCTCCTTGGTGATGAGAAGAGAGAGTTCCGTTGTGCGGGCGAGGGCACTTGGAGATGGGCCTTTATTGTTGCTGTTGGCCTTGGATGATGAGCGACGCAAATGAACCTCAACGCTGATGTTGTGTAGCGTGTCAGATAGCAGGGGGGGGGTATTATTTGACGTCAAAACATGCGGCATGAGTGGATACAGTCGAAAAGTAAATGATATGGTGGCACACAAGCTGAACTCTTACCCTTCCACTTCCTCGTCGCTACTTCCCACCTCGTCCACATCAACGGCACCAGTCGCAGTGCTACCACTACTGATAACCCTCCCCAACTTACCCAAGGGTATTTTACTAATATTCTTTTCATTTGCCATCGTCGAGGCACCCAACTCGCCACCACCAATACCATCCTCACCACCATCATCGTCATCATCCTCCATCTCCACCAACCTCCATGGCGCCATCCGAACATTCCGTGGCAACAACATTGATGCAATATCATTATGAATCCAATACGTAGGATGCCGTCGCAAACTCCACACCAAACTCAATTGATGCTGCCGTCCATTCTCCCCAGCCATTCCCAACGCCTCCTCAATGGGGGTACGTTCCCATCGATTCCGTCCCACGGCTCCGTCAGGATAGGCCGTTAATAATAGTGGCGCTACATCGGGATGAGATACACCCCAATGAGCGGCGATGTGCACGGGTAAAAATCCATCGTGGTTGCGTTGCCGTGCCGCATCGGGGTAGGCTTTGAGTACCGTCTCCAGAACTTTGACGGAAGCCTTTCCGAAGCATGCCATGTGCAATGGGAGACGTCCACCCTCCGAGGCAGTCTTTATGGATTTGGGCCATGCATCGAGTAGGGCATTGATGACGCGAACAGAATATTCCTCCCGACGTTGGGTATTGATTTGCAGGTACCGACGTTGTAAGTCTTCGTAGGTTGGCGGGGTGGTTGAGGAGGGGGATGTCGCTGTGGTCATAAAAGTATTCGGTTGAGTGAAAGTATTTGCATTTGTTGCTGTTGCTGCTGCTTGTGGTGGTGTCGAATANCATAAAAGTATTCGGTTGAGTGAAAGTATTTGCATTTGTTGCTGTTGCTGCTGCTTGTGGTGGTGTCGAATACGAGGAAGGCTTCAACGAGGATGGACCAGCAGTCGCTGTTTTGGAAGGCTGTTGCGTGCCTCCACTCCTGTAAAATGACGACGACCGAGGCATAAACTCCTCCGAGTTGCCACTGCCATTGGAATTGTGCTGTGGGGTGGAATGACTATCCGTCTCCCTCGATCGTTCGTCCACACAGTCCATCGGTGTCATGGAATTCAGGATGGTGGTGGTGGTCGTTGTTTTAGAAGTTGATGTAGTGGAAGGCATGGATGTTACGGCAGCGGCTGCAGCGGACGTGGTAGATGCAGAAACCCCTCCCATATCCTGACCGGTGGCATTCTGACCCGGGGGATCGTCCCCCCTGTTATTCTTATTACTTAACTTTTGCTTCATCCTGTTCATCATTCCACCCTTCCCCTTCCGCTTCTCTTCCAGTTTCTTCTCATATTTGTTCTCCAGCCCAATAAGTAACTTTTCCATGTCGTCCATTCCCTTTTGAATCATTTCAAAGGTAGTATCGCCAATGCCACCGTCGTCGTCAGCGTCGTCGAGGCCACCATCTTGATTAATACGATCTCGACTACCACTCCTCGAATTCTGCTGATGATCCGACAATGCACGTTGATGTTCGCTCTCTTCCTGGAACATTTGGGACATATTCCCCAGCGAAAAGTCCCCGGAACCGCTAGATAGGATGGTCCGATGTTGTTGATTGGAGAAGGATCGAGCAGATGGTGATAGAGGCAGGGGTGGAGATAGGGAGGATATGGGTTGTTGCTGTTGCTTTTGCTGTTGTGACGAAGTTACTCCCGTCGCGGATGTCCCAAAGATCATCTTAAGGCCATCGTAGAACATGTCTCCCACTCCAGCACAATCGCTCCCACCAGCAGCAGCACCCGTACCAGTACTAGAACCAGAAAGCCTAGTACTACCACGTGCAGCAGCCGAAGGAGGAGGCAACGGAGGCGGAGGAGTGTCGCACATGCTGAACACACACAAATGCAATGGTAAACATCCATGTCGACTCTCTCGTTCGCGACATGCCTCCGGATGCACCTGTATGAGCGTCAGTAGACATTTACAGGCCTCGATATATTCATCTTCTTCGATGAGCAGGGCGCGTCCACCCTCGATATTGTTGGTGTTGCTACTGCTGATATTGGGATGCTGGTAAAAGGTGGTGTGCACACTCCGAAGCTTTTGACAGGCATGGTGCAAAGCCTTGCACTTGACATTGGATATGCGCAGATCTTTCTTCCCATCATTGCTGCTGCCCATGGTCGGTGGAATGCTGTTCCCGGCCGTGGTCTTTCGTAATTTTGCCAGCTGCTTCACTTCCTGCGGGTGAGATTTGGCACGTTCGGATGCTGCAGCCCATTGGCCGCGTTCGATTAGCAGTATTAAGTTGTTGGGACTGCTACTGGCATGTTGTTGAGATGGCGCTGCAGCTTGAGCTGGTGGTTGATTATGTTGTTGTTGTTTGACTGCGGTGGAGGGGGAGAAGCCCACCCCTCGCCGCCGCGGTGGTGGTGGTGATGGTGGAGGAGGACCCCCCGATGGCGATGGTATTGTTGCTGTCCTTGTTGTGCCATTGCCAGCATTCTTCCACTCTTGCAGTCGACGCTCTGCCAAATTCACCGTGGGCACTGCTTGCTGATGTTGTTGCAAATCCAAAGACTCCAGCGATTGATGAGATTCTGACTGCCCCCCGGCAGACGAGGAGGAGACGGAGTTGGCGCAGCCGCTTTGGGGGTTGCGGCCACTTGTACGCCCTCCGAAGAATCCCATAATTTAATGAATCGATCGAGACGGATGGTATGGCTCTCGATGCTGTGCGTGGTTTGGATGTTGATGTGCTCCTGAACGCTAGACGGCGGCGAGAGATCAGATCATTGTTCGCATTGCAATAGCATTGCATTGCATTGCACTGTATTGATCTTGTAAGACGTTTGTGTTGGTGTTGGTGTGTTGTGTTGCAGAATGAATGTTGAATGCGCTAAATAGCATGCGCTGCATCCAACGCGCGTCGGTACTTTGTACTTTCACTTACTCCTAGTATGGGCACACAAAAGTCCCGGGAAAAAGTTGTTGTTTCCGAGAAATTCCCC
>JALLBK010000248.1:0-22396 GCA_036940085.1 Discostella pseudostelligera
CCACACGCACTGCGCTAGCCGACGCAGTCCCTTTCCCGACGCAGTCGGGCTAGTACTCCTAACAATCTAAACAACGAGAGTGCGAGGTGATGATCGCTATGCCAATATCAGCAATAATGTTGATGGGGATGGTGTTACTTCTTTTGGGCATGGTGGCGCTGCTCGGTGTCCGTGGGACGCCATCGCGTCGGCGACAATATGGTTATGGTAACGATGCTGATGCTGCTGCTGCAGTCTTCTTCGTGGATGCGTTCAGCTTCACTCCCACCCATCGGCACAGTACTTCCATCGGTCGTAAGATTTATTTTCATCATGCACATCAACTACTTAACAATCACCGGCGAATACAGCAGTCTAACAGCAGAGACGATGCACCGCTATTATCATCACCATCAATATTATTTTCGTCATCTTTTTCACATTCCGCAATAGAGACTGCTTCTTCTAGCGTCGACGAAATCAACATCGACAGCCATAGTACCAACTCTTTATCAACTCCTCCACTCATCTCGCCTGAGCACATTCGCACCATCCAACTGGGAGGTGTCGCCATCTTACCCAATTGGCTTCCATCACATCTCATATTATCCATGAAAATCGATGCTCAAACACTATTTACCTCTGGTCATTTCCAACCAGATGGATTAACCAATACTGCCATTAAATCACAGAATTTCAGTGGCAAGGCGGATAGACAGACATTTCGAGGAGGAAGCGAGGGTGGATCATCGGGTTGGTATAATGCTTCCATAGGAAACATTACCGCTCGACTAGAATTTGCCAATCGAATGGATCAATTGCGACAAGAATTATCATTGGGATTGGATAGACCTACATTGTTCAAAAAAGAACATGAAGAGATGGATACTCGACAACGACATGAAATCACCTACAATTGGTATGAACCGGGTGCGAAATTAGGTCGACATCTCGATGAACATCATGAGGAAATGAAGGGCACGAAAGGATGGATATTGCCCACTCGACGATCGGTGACGTGGTTAGTATATTTGAATGATCATTGGAAAGACGATGAGGGTGGTGCTTTGCGATGCTTTCCTCGTAGTGAGGCACAAATGGAATTGAATGGAGATGCTCAGGTGGGTGCACATGATGGTAATCTCCAAGTGGGATGGGTGAATGGTGGTGCCGATCCGGTATTTTTAGATTGTTTCCGTCCCAGTGGGATGGCGGCTTTGTATCAGCTGGTTAGTGTGTCGGCTCAGGAGGGAAAGGAGAGCGATTTTGAGAGGCGTATCCTCTCCGTCGAAGATTTTGATGTGCCGTCGATGCAACCGATCGAATTTGCACCGTTCCTCCTCCCAGAGGTGAGAGAGACATTCACACAAATTAGCACCAGTCGACTGGATCCTCGATTTGCAGGCTCCTCCTCTTCTTCTTCCTCGACCCCATCGTCTGACTCAATTGATTTTGATTGCTCCGATGAGAACACGATACTAGATGTATTGCCCACGGCTGGGACGCTTGTTCTCTTTGATTCGGTAAGCCTACCTCACCTAGTTCGGGAAGTAACGGGAAAAAGACAGAGAATTGCGGCCACGGGATGGTTCCATGAAGATAGTCAATTCGTCTTGGAGATATAATTAAGAACTTCAATATCTCTTAGTTTACCTTCACTGTCGCTTTAGTTTTGGTCGATCTTTTGTCAATGATGTTCTAGTCTGCGGTTTTTGCCTACTACCCTCTTTGAATGATGCAGGCATTGACCTCCCTCCGATGTCATCCAATGATTTGGCATTAATTCCAGCAATGCCCGTCAACCCCATCTTACTCACCATATTCTTTGCTAGTACCGGTGTTTGCCTGAACCCCATAGCCGATGAGAACTCATTTGCAACTTCGACAAGCTGCTCCTTGCTCTTCATCTTCATTCTCTTCATTTGTCCAAGATAGTAGCCCAAAAAGGCCTGGTATGCACCTTCTCCACTATTCATAAGCATTTTATCACCTCTCCCAATTCGGTCCATAATGACTTGCATCAACTCCTCAGTGTCATCACTGATTGACGCGTTCATAATATCCACTAATGCATCATTCCTTGGAAGGTGAATTTTCGTCATTTCTTCCAAAAATAAAGACTCGAATGGTCCCAGAATGAGCCAGCCTTTCCCCTCAGCTCCTGCACGTCCAGTACGCCCAAGGCGATGGACATATTGCTCTCTACTCGAAGGCATCCCGAATTGAACTACGTGTGTCACTCCAGGATAATCCACTCCACGCGCCGACACATCACTGGTGAACAGTATACCACTTGTGGCTGCACGAAATTCAGCGCTAACTCTATTCCTATATCCCTGAGCTTTCCGAGAGTGGAGCTCAAGAACCGGCAATTTCACCACCTCGTTGAATACGTCAGCAAAAAATGATACCATCCTAGCCGTGGGGAAGAAGACAACGATTTTGTTCTTTCCATGACCATCTTTAACAGCTTCCTTTACAATCCGCATTACCGAGGATACGTATTGATCGACGGATGGAATAATAGCATGAGACTGTTGCACATGAACATGTGTCTGCGTAGACTCCTCACCATTATTGCCATCTTGAATACAATCAACCTCGACATAATCATCATTCATTGTTTGACTCATGATTTCTTTCAGGTCTGGAGGAAGAGTCGCTGAGAACAACAAGGTTTGTCGTTTGTTGTTTCGAGGCAAGTACTTCAAGATCGCTTGTATCTCGCGTCTAAATCCAAGATCAAGAAGCTGATCAGTTTCATCAAGAACTACTACTGATACTTTCGACATGATTTTAGACAGTTTTGTCCCACCAACAGTTGCAGATTGTAATAGATCCTTGAGCCGACCAGGAGTTGCCACTAGGACAGTTGGTAGTTGTTTCTTGAGTCTGGAAACATCCCTATCCACCTTCGTACCACCAAACACTACCTGTACCGACATGTCTTTGTGATATGTCAGCAGCTTTTCTGCCTCATTTCCAATCTGCATTGCAAGTTCCCTTGTTGGGGAAATAACCAATATACCAATATCTGTAGCCTGATCATAACCTGGACTTCTTAGGATACGCTCGATGGCAGGGAGAAGGAAAGCAATTGTTTTCCCTGTACCGGTTCGGGCTCGACCTAATACATCCTTTCCAGAGAGGGCTGCCGCATACGTTTTGTATTGGATTTCAGTCATGCTAGTCAGACCCAAGGTTTCAGAAAGTGCTCGTTTGGTTGCAGAGTGAAGGTCGCTCCGTTGGGCAAATTCAACATTGGTTAGGAGGGTTGCATCCTTGTTCTGAGTGCTTATTCGCGATGTCTTTGATGAATCCCTCACTTGATTTTTGATTCTTTGTTCATCGTTCACCTGCTTTGAAGGTACCGATTCATTTTTACCATATTGATTTCTAATGAAAACATCCTTTGAATGATTCGCTGTTCCATCCAGGAGCCAATCGATGTGCTTCGCCTTTGCCTCCGTTCCAATCAGCTTTCGTCTCTGCCCTATTAGCAACTCTCGAACCTTCTCCCGACTCACACCCAGGTCCTTGGCCAGCTTGGACAATTCAGCCGCACTGCTTCTTGGTGTGGTGACACCCTGCTTGATGGGTGACGTAGCATACTTACGGGTGCTGATCGATGACATGCGCACCATGCTCGATGTCGATGGACGCAAAAATCCATTTGCTGATAAGAGAAGGGCCGCAAACATCAGCGCCAATGATGATGTTGATGTCATGACGAGAGAATTGGTGAGCTTATAATGTTCTTATGGCCACCAGCCCGTGGAGAGGGCGACGAAGGAGTATGGTAGTAGATATCAGCTCATGGTGGTGGTGTATTATTTGGGTGGCTGTGAGAGTTAGAGCGGCGTGCGCTGATGATGGCGAAGATGGCGCGAAATGACGCGCTAAAAATCGACTGTCAACTGTTAGACCATACTATACTGATTCCTCTGCGGAGAATTTAAAATTACATTTGAAATTAGCAAGTAATATCCTACGTTGGATTCAGTATTTAAAATAAGAACAATTCCACGATGATGGATCTTCATCGAGCTCTCACATTTCGAACTTCGACATTCGAACCATGGCCATGGACGGCATGGTATGCCATTGATTTAGCCTTCATTTGTTTCCATTCATAGCTCAACTCACATCGCGACCGCGAACAATAAATGACAACGACAACACACAGACCATGGCTCCGGCGGCGGCAGCGGCAGTAGGCGATGACGCCAACACCAACAAACAACATTGCTACTACAACGGAGTCGATACAGTTCCTTGTACCGTCACTCATTTGAAAATCGATCCATCTGTGAAAATTATTCCTCCAGCTTTATGCTTGCATTGTGTTCATCTGGTGGAAGTTGAATTGCCCGATGGCCTCGAAACGATCGGTGGCCGTGCATTTTCAAACTGCCTAGGTTTAAAATCGATTGACATTCCATCTACGGTCACGGAGATCGGAGAACGTGCATTTCAACATTGCTGCAGCTTGAAAGTGATTACTCTCCCTCAAAGCCTTTTGAAATTGGGAGAAGAAGCATTCGAAGATTGTCGCGCCTTGGAAACAATACACATACCCCCGTTGATCCAAACCATCGAGGCTGGAACCCTTTCGGGATGCATGAGTTTGGCCAATGTTATACTTCCATTGGGGTTGCAAGAGATCAAAGAATCTGCATTCCAAAGCTGCGAATCGCTCGTATCCATCGACTTCCCTTCATCTCTACGAGTGATTGGAAAGTTAGCATTTCATCGCGCGGGGCTAACTGTGTTCCATCTTCCTGATTCACTAGAAGATTGTGGAACATTCAAGGATTGTTATTTGCAGAACCTTCGAATGCCACCACGTATAACCAAGTTTGATACTGGCATATTTGAAGTACATGGTGATAATCGTATCATTTCCATCGAGCTACCTGACAACATTAAGCAAGTCTTCATTGCTCATTTGCCCAATGTACGGAACATTGCCTTTCCTGTTGGGTGCTCTGTCGACATCGGTAATGTGGAACCGAAAACGAGAGACTTTCTATATGATACGGTGTATCAGTTGCAGCATAGATTCGATGGCCTACAACTGCCTAAAATCTGCTATTACCACTCGTACCATGACACTACGAAGGTACTTTTGGATATGAAACGCACCATGTTTCCTCGGTCTACCAAATCTCGTTGTGGAAAGTTGAGCGACATTGGAAAGCGTCAGGATTTTATGGGAATGACTCCTCTTCATATTTTGGCTTGCTCTACGAAACATAATCTGGAAATGTACCAGCTTTTGGTCGGGGCGTATCCGGAGATTCTGATTATCAAAGACAACATTTGGGGTGAACTTCCACTGATATGCGTTTCGGTGCAATGCCCCGATTGAGATCATTCAGTTCCTAGTGGAGAGTTATAAGGCAAAATATCCAACATATGAGTTTGCCTGGGAGGGTATGGTTCATCAGTTGATCGGTTGTGGTGCACCTTTTCCACGCATTCAGATACTATTGGATACACACGAGCAGAGCTTCCCCGATCAGAATTTGAATAGGATTGGCTTGGTAATTGGCTTGGCTCATGCCCTAGACGTGAATGAAGTGAAAGTCCCAATGGAAAGACTTCGGTTCCTACTCCACGCCAGCATTGCGAAACGGTTGGATTCGTTGAATGTCACGCGATGGAAAATGATGTACGAGGAACGAATTAATCTAATTACACGGAAGCCAGGAAAGCTAGAAGAAAATGCTTTGGGACTGTATGCCGCACTCAGAGGAGCTGAAACGGAAAAAGAGTCCACAACTCTGTTGGAGCTTGCACTGTGGAAGGCGGCTTTGGCAGATGCAAAGGCCCGGATCGACGCGCCTAGCTACAGGAATCAGTGCCGCATAAACTGTGGGGCGGAAATTGTCATTCCAAATGTGCTTCATATTCTATGGGGTAAATGCGATCGGAGAAATGATGCAGATTGCATCAAAGGATCGAGCTACAATTCTGATTCTGATTCCTATCCATCCGAATGCGACTACTAGAATCTCATTTCACAGTTATGTGCTCTTATGCGGAATTCATCGACGAGCACGTTCATCGAATAACTACATGATAAGTATGTCTCTCATGATCCCAACAGTCGCGACAAATAGAAGCGCATATTTTCGTCGCCCAGCCTGACTAGATTCATACAATAAATAAATATTTTTCATGCATAATTGCAGTTATCATCAACATTCTCGGCTAGCTCGTTAACAGCTCTTTCCTGAAACCTCCGTCCTCTCACCTCTATGCTTTGTCGATGGATGTGATAATATCGATGAGCCAAAAAGCTCTTATGGTAATGACAGTCTCGAAAAATCCACTCGGCAAATCATTGACTCATGTGGCCGAAAACAACCTCACATTCAATCATTGACCCCAGGCCCCGCTGACTCCTGCCGACACACTACCTTATATGGATAAACAAGCTCCCGTCCAATCACCATCGTCGTTGAACGATGTCTTCAGGTGGTGTGACATACAACACACCTCCCACAAAACCCACGAGAATCGAAAATCCAATAATTGTGCTAGCGATCAGGGACACCATGAGACCATCGCGACTTGTTATTTCTTTATCCAATAACCGCCGTGGTGTTTTTGTTGTTGTGGAAGTCAATTCATCATCCATGTCATTGTCGATGGTGGTTTGTAGGTCAGAATAAGATGTCGATGATGGCAATGCTGTTGACTGAGATGTTGATGAATGAGGGTTGCTGCAGCTGCTACCGGCGCTTGATTTTCGTTGCAACGATAATGTCGATGATGAAGTTGAGGAAGTATTAGTCTCATTGACCTGCGATAAGATATCATAAACTTGATTGTACACGTTGAAAAATTGAGTAACGAACGATGGTGCAATTCCTCCTCCCCCACCTCCTGCATTGGGAATATTGTTAATGTTGTGATGGTGATTGGTAGATGAATCTCCGCCCCTACCGCCTACTAATGATGATGCACCGCCTCCACCAGAATTATGTTGATTATCTGAATGCATTCCTTTCGATTTCTTCTTTGGATTCTTCGACACTTGCTTGTTATTGCTGTGTGACTTGTCGTTCTTCTTGCCGCCACTAGCGCTAATACTCCCCGTACCACCAACGCCGCCACCAACTTTGGGAATTCCCTCAGCGATGGTAGATGCGCCGCTTCCACTGCCCACCACGCCACCCGATGTGGTTACCTCGAATATGAATTCATCGCCAGGTTTCAAGCCCTTGGGCACGCGTACATTCACCTCGGTGCCGTCGGGAAGACGGACGCGCAATAATGCGTTGGGAGGCGCGCCCGGAGGAACTGCGGCTTGGAGCTTGGGCATTGGAGAGAGAATGATAAATCGAGGACCTATGCTTTTGGGGTCAGTCAGATGTCGCTTGCGATAAATATTAGGGCTTGGAAGTAGGCTCAAGGCTCAAGGATCGTCGCCGTCGTCACATCATGGTGAAGAATGAAGATGGATGATGAGAGCCAAATGGCGCGCCATAAATAGGGTCAAAGTTGATGATACTGATTCCTTTGTGAAATTTAAATTTAAAATTTGAAATTAGCACGTAATGATCAACGTCGGATTAAGTATGTCGAATGACTACTGTTCCTATTTTGGCGCGAACGTATTGGATGCAAAAATGGCGGGAAGAGCTGCCACGTCACAGCATGCTGAAACCACAACATTGACCATGGCAGACGGGCAATGGATCTATCGCGTGTCAAAATTCAAAAATGTGGACACGTCCATCTAAAATCATATGTGAGGGCCTGTATGTAGAATTACACGTAGGAATTAGTTACAAGAATGTCGCGAAAGAATCTTTGGCGGTGGCGGGAGATAAGCGATACTTTCTATAGATGTGTCGTAGTATCTTATCGCTTGCGTTGGGTTCGGGCCGCGCACCGCTTCGGCCTTCGGCCAACATCGAATTGCTTGCTTCGACAACAATTCTCTGAGGACAATGATGCCGCCGTCGCCATCCCAATCGACAAGCTCGGCTTGGGAATGCCACAAGTGCAATGTGTCTAATACCACGAAACGCTGCTCTTCATGCCATGCGTGGAAGGATGGAGTGACTCCATTAATGGCCTCACGGCTTGCGAAGAAGAAGAAGAAGAACAACAACAACAACAACAATGCTCCCACTCCATCATTGCCATCCTGCACCTCTACACTGTCGGCTTTGGCAGTCGTCCCGCCTTTGGCAATCATTATGTTCGACCAGCTCAAATAGAGGGTTGAGATAGTGTGGCCAGCCTTGCACCGACGATTGAAGATAACGATGACGACTACTACCTATCCACAATTCTCGCGGCGAAGCACGGCGTCGCAATTCCAAAACTACGGAATTGAATTAAAACGAAACGAGTAGTGAACGGGAGAATTTCGATAAAGAAAGTAAGGTAATGCATCATGCTGCGTCGAATGGGGGTCTTACCTTTGAAATCGTCCGATGGGAAGGTGCAGTACTAGTGTCGACGATGCCGCCGTAGGCCATGGTATCGATGCCTATTTACAGCGGCGATGTATCAGATTAAGTGGATGTGTTCACATTATTTCAAATAAGGGACCTGAAACGCGCAATCCACCTTTGGTGTACGAAGACTCGTTTTGGAAAGTTATCTGATGTTGGCAAGCTTCAGGATATTGTGGGCATGACTCCTCTTCATATTCTAGCGTGTTCTACGAAACATCATTTGGAAATGTATCAGCTGCTGGTAGAAAAGTATCCAGAAAATCTTGTTACCAAAGACCAGTGGGAGGACTTCCGCTTTTGGATGCATTGTGGTGTAATGCCCCGAGTGAAATTGTTGAATTCTCAGTAGAGAATTACAAGGTGTACCATCCGGACTATACAATTGACTGGGAACGTATGTTGGAAACATTGATCAGTCTCGGTGCACCTGTTCAGTTCCTATGGAAATGAACGAGCTCTTATTCCCAGAGCAGAAGGTGGACGTGAAATACGTGGTACAGAAATTGGCGTATGGAAAAGACCACGAACTTGTGGAACTTCCAGAAGAATCTTTCCGATTTTTACTCCGTTCCAGCATCAAAAAGCGATTGGATTCCTTGGATGTCAGGCAATGGCGTTCAATATTGGAAAACAAGTCAGCGTAATGAGATTCTTGCCGTTGGATCTCTATGAACGTACACTAGAGTTGTACAACTTGCTCAACGTATTTGAATACCAGAACGAGGTCTCAACTCTGCTGGAGCTTGCTCTTTGGAATGTGACTATGGCCGATCGCATTCCCAAGAACAAGAAGGCAACGATTGACGATAAACACAGCTGTAGAAATCAGTCCCGCATCAATTGTGGATCGGAGATAGTCGTTCCCAACGTGCTACCTTTTCTTTGGCGCAGATTTGACGGACCTCGATGAACAAGCGTCCAAATCTCTGTGGATGATTATACATCGTACAAAGAATAGGAGTACTCGATACTACTGCATTTATTATCCGCATCTAAAACTCATCAGCTATACATAATATAGTACACTAAACAGCATCGTCTCCCGAAACCTTGTGTCGTAGCTGTAGCGGTGTGACCCTCATGCCTCCTACTCCTCTGCCACCTCGTCCACCACTCACGTTGACAATTTCCATGACAACTTTGTGCTGGTTCTTGGCAGGACTATGATGGTTATGATGTTGATTTGGAAGGTGATGATGATGATGCCGACGTTTGCTCTCCCGCACACTCTTTGCCACCAACGATGCAATGAATAGCAAGATTCCACCGATATGTTCCAAGGTGCACTCGTTACTAGGGAACAGAGCAAATGAAAGAAAGATGGTCGTTGCCTTCCGTGCCGTGGACGTGATGGACATGGTAAGAGCACCGAACGATTTCGTAATGGCCGCGGAACAGGACGATCCCAAGAATCCCGTCGTCGAGAATAGAACCAAGGTTAATATCTTCGCAAGAATAGACCATGTCGGCACTAAATCATCGTCGATTTCCTTCATTGTTCCAGGTCGTGTGAGGTAGGCAAGTCCATCACGTAGATCACCCTTGACAGCGGCCGCGATACAAATGAAGAAGGTTGCAATGCTGTACAGATTGAATATGAACTCATCCTGCCCCACCGCGTACTGGTTCATGAGCGCCTCACTCAAATTGCTAATCGCGCCGTCGCCCAACAGAGAGATGATTAGCATGATGATACCGATAGGCTGAAATACCGCAGACGTGTGGGCATCGGCGTGCATGAACATGCCCAGTCCAGCAACCATGAGACCAACGATACCAAAGTCCGCCATACCGTACCGCTTCTTCGAAACGATGACACCAAATAGCATTGTGAACACGACACTTCGCGCCAGCGCCGCACAGCAAGCAACGTCGATGGAGATCACAATCAATGGCTCAAGTGAGAAAATTTGTAGACACCCGTGGAATGCAAAGCAGAAGCAGTCATAACTTACCGTGTGCTCTTCATAATCGTTTTAGCAGGATAATTGACATATTGCATTGCTAGATTTGTCATACCCAAATCGATAGCACGCAATACCGATAGGCCAATGTAGAGTTCAATGGGGATGGACTTTTTCAATGATGTTGTTGGATCCGATGATGATGCCGATGGTCCTCCTCCTCCTCGTAGCTTACCCCAATTATTCAATCGTCGGAATTTGCGTGAAAAGAATGTCGTTCCTCCGCCACCAACGCTGGCAATTGGACCACTTCCGCCGCCACTAATAGCAGTGCTTCCACCACCACCACCGCTCATATCCAATCGACGAAAGAAGTACGATAAGATGGTATATCCCGTAAATTGCGCCAAAGCCAAGAACAATCCCAATTTGCGATTGCACAATGTAACACTAATCAATTCTTGCAAATATCCGTAGACTAATGAAAAGACGAAGGTACCCCCGGCACTGATTAGGAATTGCGTTCGTCGGGAGTAGGCGGTTAGATCCCATCCGAGGACGACAAATTTTGCAGTTGGGAGAGTGGTAGTAGTATTCGAATGGGTATTGGTGGTTGTCGTAGCAGTAGCATTTGATTGAGACGTAGCAGTACCATCATCGGAGGATGAGTATAACGGTGGTTTGGGTGGTAATAATGCTGTGAAATATTCCGCATCCCTGTTATCGTCGTCGGCGGAGGAGGATGATAAAGTAAATTGCATCTTCTGTCTTCGATTATTGATGGCCACAATATCAGGTGAATCCTCGATACTTTGCAATCCATAGGGCGGGTATTGAGTGTGGTTTGATAAGAGCTGCTGTTGCTGAAGAAGATACTGTCTATCCTCATAATCAAGGTCATCATCATTCTCTTCACCATCGGGAGATAATGCCAAAAAGTCATGTTCCGAGCCACCATAGAGATAATGATGATCACCTCCACCCCCACCGCCCTCTCGTTCCATCCTCTGCGCAACAAGCGGTCCAGTAAGCTCAATCTCTCCCCCGGAATAATACTTTGACTTTCTTGCAAAAAAGTTGGTGGGAGTTTGTGACCCCAATGATCTCGATGAGGGAGATGACCTCCACGTATTATTGCTGGCGTTACTTCCCGACGAAGGGTGATGCAAAGATTGGGGTGGCGAGGATAATAGTTCCATAGCACGAAGTTGGGCGGCTCCCGCAGCAATGTCGGCATCATCAAGTGAATGACTTCCTTGGATCTGAGGGTTCCACTGTTGTTGCTGCTGTTGTTGATTGTATTGTTGTTGCTGTAGTCGCCGATGATGAATTCTACTGTTTGGCGTCATGCTGCCACTCGATGTTTGTCGTCGATTGGGATGATGACGATGTCGTAACAATGGAGAGGCGAGGGTGCGATGACTAACCCAATCGTCGCTAAGGCTGCGCACGCCATTGGTTGGTGGGGGAATGTGGCCAGATTTTGGCGCTTGTTGATGTTGAGTCGGCGCAGGTGAAGTGAACTGGTCGACATTGTCGTTGGTGGTGCTGCCAATATTATTACCGAGTGATCGATTGCGAATAATGGAAGACGATGACGCTGCTTCTACTCGCCCAGTTGAATTGTCGCCAACATTGTCGTCGTCGTCATCAGCATAATAATCATTTACAGGAAGGGTTGGGTTCATCTTATGTTAATGTTCGATATTGCCGACGGCATTTGTTTTTGGCTGAAATGGAAATGACGCAAGGGAGGAATAATCCGTTGTCGTGACGTTGGCAAAATTCCTGGTTATACAAGATGATGTTTTAGACCGTGTTGATGGCTTCTGAATTCCACAGCCACAGTAGATTGACCACGATGATGTTTTCTCGCGACGCCGATTATGAATCGATGAATCGATGATGACGTCGGGTTTGTCGTCGTCGGCACCTTCGTGGTCGTGTTCGTGTAGGCACAGCAAGCTCAGGAAGGGTTCGAGTGAGATCGATGATGACTGCTGATGTTGATGTGTCGGTATTGATAGCAGCTATCGCGGGCTAGTAGAGATCACGGTCATGGTCATGTGGTCGTCCGAAGAATCGATTATCGATGAATGGAATGAAAATCGCTGGTGCGAACAGTGATGAGCGTTTCATTGGCGAGCGAGCACACAGCACACACAGACAATGAGAAAGACTGGCCGTCGAACAGAGATTCTTTCTCTGGTGCTTTATTTCGCTTCCCACGTGCACCGTCCATCTGGCCGGCGTTGGGTGGCGGGAAAGTCAAGGTCTCCCGGCCGTCGGTTACTTCCACGTGTAGTCACTTTCCTTCCAGGTGATTTCCACGTGTAGTCTCCTTCCTGCCACGTGTAATCATAATTCTCGCACTTCGTCGTCATCGTCGTCGTCGTCGAACTCTTCAAGCTCCATCGCAAAATGCCCGTACTACAACTATGCCGGCCCTACATCTCTTCCATCGACGCACATTATTAGCCGGCGATGATTTGCAGCTGCCATCCATCGCTTGGGGGGCGAGCTTCGCCGTTCAGTTATTTGGGTTCTTGCCGTGCTTGCTTTACTACACGATAGCGCTTCTTCTTTTGACTTCTTCCTCATCAACATCAAAATCGTTGATGTCGTTGTCGTCGTTGTCTTTTCCGGAAGAATATTTTGATGATGGCAGCCTCAACGATAATTTAGTCGTCGACAATAGACAGCTCTACTACGACTATTATTCCTCTACCAACGATGATGCTGAAGATGCTTACAATTCCAATACCCAATCAACAATTATGCAATCGGCAGAATGCAACACTTCCACATCTGGCTACACCGACATGAGATTTCCACATGTGATACTAGTCTATCTTATCGGGATGGCAATATATACCTCTACTTCAATTTACTATGAACGACGAATATTTCAATTATCATCCATAGGCACACCCACAATTAATACACATTTGCGCAATGCACCACTTGCCAAATTGATCGAGTTCAAAATGACCTCCTTGGCTGGAATGAATTTCATTTTGCTTGTTCATGGAATTTTCATCACGTGCATGTTTGTACGGGAGTATATNCTTGGCTGGAATGAATTTCATTTTGCTTGTTCATGGAATTTTCATCACGTGCATGTTTGTACGGGAGTATATTCAATGTTTTCCAACGATATGGTGGATAGTGTGGGCCAGTAATTTTCTTTTTCAGAGTGTTCAATGTTTACTGACTATGACAACCCTCGTATCACTCTGGAGGGTCCATCCCGTTACCATCGTGCCAGCATCATCCCCGTCCAACAATAACGTTACAACAGCTTCCGACTTCTATCAACGTCATCATGCAGACACCACCATTCCCTTCCATCACACACACAACAATATCGAAATTGCCGAAGAAATATGGCGATCTCGATGTCAGGGATGTTGTCGTATCATGGCCATATCGACATGTTTTGTCTTTGGTGGACGAGGTATTGTGTCCCATGCTGCCGAGGATGGTGGAGGTGGTGGAGAAAAGTTTTATGGAGATATCGCTCGGGCATTAGCAGATTACTTTGCCGACTTTGGAGATTATGACAATACTACTCTTGATGGTGGTGGAATTGGCCTCGATGTAGTCCCGAGCGATATTGGACTGGGCATATTATTACTTCGGCATATCCAAGCTCAGCGAAAAATGTTGGCGCAACGAGATGCGTTGCAACAACGGGGACAGCAAATGGATGCAGGTGCAGTTAGTTTACGAGCATCGACAGATAGAAACACTCTCCTCTTTCGTAGGAGTACGAGCCAATTATCATCATCGCCAAGTGCAGACTGTGAATCCGCCGTTCCTCCTCACACTGAAGAGGAAGCTTACCGATCATTTTCAAGAACTGTCCTGTCTCCAACGAATTCGGAACATTATGCCCTCATAGAAGAGGGTGCACATTTTTCACGACATCAGCTGGCAATATACACGGTGAGGTGTTGTCTGATATTTTGCTTGCACTGCTGCCAGTTTCTCTCTAGCATCCTTCTCATATCACTATATATGTTTACTCAAAGTGGATATTATACTATTACCAATTTCCAGTGTCTGGAACCTTTAGATTGATTGGCCGAAAGATCAGATCAAAGTTGAAACATAACGCCAATACTCTGAGAACCGAATCAAACGTTGGCATATCCAGAGAAACCAATTATACTGGTCTCGGTTCTGGTAACATTCAAGATATTATGAATCAAGAAACCATTGTGGGAGATAACTTTCTTCATTTGCACGAGGCCACGTTGCTCGCACATGCAAAATTGGCCAAGTCAGAAATTGCCTATGCAACCTTCGAATCGGGTGGGTTTTATGAAACACCGTATTGTATTGTGATTGATCGAAAGTGGAAGTCGGTGGTGTTGTCGATTCGAGGATCACTGACTCTGGAAGATTGCGTCGTAGATTGCCTACTAGACCCAAGCCCGCTAGAAGCACTTGGAGAGAAATACGGCTTCTCGGGTGCGGGACAGTACTGTCATGGTGGGGTATTGGAATGCACCAGCTGGCTTCACGATGATTTGATGAGGTAAGTGCCATCGTTATCGCCGCAGAGAGTTACACATGTTCCCCAATTCTCACTATTGTTGTGGTGTTCATTCTTTTTCGCAGGCACCGAATACTTCAAACGTTACTTTTAGGAGACAATGCGGAGTTTTCAGACTACACGTTACGTATAGTAGGTCACTCGTTGGGTGCAGGAATTGGTGTAATATTGTCATTGATACTCCGAAATACCTTCCCGAACTTGCGATGCATTTGTTACAGGTGAGAGAACAATGCGTCTATTGATTTAATACATTAGCATTCCTGTCTGGACATAAGAGTTGTGCTTACTCTCTTAACAACTCAACACACATCTGAACTTACTAGTCCTCCGGGCGGACTCCTGACTTGGGATATTGCCACCGAGTGCTCTGAATTTGTGACAAGCTTCGTCTTGGATTCGGACATCGTCCCTCGTCTTTCTGTTCATAATATGGAGCGGTGAGTGTTCATCTGCATGCCCTTCCACCATACTATAGTCGAAGATCTTCTCTAATTTGCATCAAACCATTGCCCCGTGTCTAATTGGTTCAAAGCCTCCGCGATGAAGTGCTCCACTTGATTGCCAGGGTAAAAGTATCCAAATATGAAATCGCGCAACGTCTATTCCGGCATGGTGGTCTGTGTTGTGGAGAAGTCGAGTCAGACGACTTGGACTATTTGATACAACAGAATGAGGACATGCTGTATGCACCCGACACCATTCCCGAATCAAATTTCCTCCGCCAGCTACGTCAATTTGAGATTATGCAACAAGAACGACGAACGAGGCGAGGCATTGCAAGATCGATTGCCCTGTACCCACCGGGCAAAATAATCCACCTTGTCAAGACATCTAGTCCAAAACGCAATACTTGCTGCGTCGGATCCGAGTCCTACTACACCCCGATACAGAAGGAAAATGATGACTTCAATGAAATTGAGATAAGTCCCACGCTATGGACGGATCACTTTCCAAATCGGATGTGTAATGAAATGGAACAACTTGCGAAACGATTTGGTATTGATGTCACGGTTGACTGAAATCGCTATTCAATCAGTACAATACATAATTGTAGTTGTGCAAACTGATATTCCAATGCATGAGTCGATTATTTTTCATCATTGCGTTTTTCATATACTGCTGAACCGAGCACGGAATTCATCATGAGTCAATACTGTCCCCATTCGTTCATCGGTTGTCTTCCCATCGGACGATGACGAAGATGGAATCATGTCTATGTATTGCTGTAAATTGGACACATTCTCGTTCTTTTCCTCTGTCCATTCCGTCCTGTTCTCATTGGCATACATCACTCCATTCATTATTGGTGGATACTCTGGAGGACGAGCCAACCACATTCCGTTGGCGAACATGTGCATCCGATCCGAATAGAAATATTGAAGGTATTGATGTGCAGGTATGACGCGAAACCGAGGATGGTATACTGTTGTTGTCATCTTCAGGGTGTCAGGACGAAATGTTTCATCGAGATATATATTGATGGGACATGGATATGGCAGCCATGAATCGACATCTAGGACTTCTGTCGTTGTCGTCTTCGCACATGAGTTTATTGTTGTTTTTTCAGAAGATGCCACTGCTGATGATGGAATAATGCTGCTGCTGCTGGTGGTGGTAGTTCTAATGACAATAACATGATAATCCCAAAATACACACTCATCTCCGAACTGAGCTGGCTTGGCACGCTGATGATAGAATGGACAACATCGAGCCTTGTTCGAGATGAATACGACATGATATTCATAGGTGCTGCAGTCTACAACATGAACATTCGTTGTTTCACCGGCGGTAGCGGTAGCAGAAGTTGATGACCCCACGAGATTCAGATGCCGGTAGACCACTCGCCATGCATTTTCCTCACAATAGCATGGGACGCGCAGATCATGGTCGGAGGCTGATTGGAGGGCGGTAGTTTCGGCGCTCAAGGTCATGTTCATGTTGTCCATCATGTTCGTCCGTCTGTGGCACAACATCATCATCATGCATCGCATGCGCTCGGCAGAGTCGGCCGCAAGCTGGGGCACCGTCGACGGACAGAGCGCCAAATGGTTGAATTGGATCACATAGGAATGTAATCTCCTTGGATCTTTCCCCAAGAAGATTCCGATGCTTAAATGATTGACGCTACAATATTTAAAAATTGATTAAGAACATTCTGCCTTCTCTTCTCTCTCTCATGTTGTTGTTGTGTCTGTACGTGGCTTGCCGCCGCCCGCAAAAGCAGAAGAAGTCCCAAACCCAAAGCAGAACGCAGAACATCACCATGGCCGCCGCCCATGCCTGCACCATAGTACCATCACCAGAACCAGTACAACAACACCGCCAAGACACCAAGACAAAGTCCCCTATCATGGGTCGACTAGAGCGGGATTTTGATTGCCCACAATGGCAGCTGCATCGGCAGCGGCGGCACCGTCGCCATGTCCGAAGAATTGCCGTCATGATGAGCGCAGCGGCGGCGGTGTCGTCGTCGTCGTTGTTGTCGTCGCAGCCACATAAAGTTCGTATCCAGCAAAATCATGGAGGCGTCGATGCATTCACCTATCCAACAACTACAGTGATGTCAATTCCAAGTAGTCGACAACATCATCGTGAGACAATTATTTCGTCACGACGACACTGCGGCACGAGATGTGCACATGGACATGGAGCTTCAAGACGCGCAGTAGTCGCCTACGGTGCCGCGGGGAATAATTTCGAAGATTATGCCACCACACGTAGCAGTGGCAGCAGTAGTATTGGGGGGGAGAAGAATTCTTTTCACCGGGACACCCAATCATCAGCATCATCACCCGCAACGGCATCGAATGTCCAACTTCTTCCCATGACATTCAATTTCGATGACTACAGTCGTGGTGACCAATATTATAATTACAATGATGATGACTATAATGAAGAGGATGATTTCGACGAGGATGCTCAAACCAACAATAACAGCAACAATAGTCCAAAGAAAGGCTTGTTCACTACTGGTCGATATCACTTTATCAATGTGAAAAATGCAAAGAATACTGGTTTTGATGACGACATGTTCGATAATGAGTATGGCGACGAGAATGCTGGAGGAGAAGATCCAGAAATTGATGGATCACTGGTTGCCAATGGATCCACGCCGGGATTGTATGCTCCCGAGGTAAACAAGTGGACCACCCTAATGACCGATGGGACCAATGCTGCACTCCATCGTCCTGGGAAGGAAATGACATTAGAAGAGGGGATGGAAATACTCTACAACGATTTGAAGGATTTATCTTCCCATGATAATGATATGATTGAATCGTATTGGGATCGACTTATGCCCACGGTGTCATATCTTGGTACATCGGACGCTGCCAAGGTCAAACAGGCATTGCGTGTGGCCTATCGTGCTCACTTGGGACAGGCCCGAAAATCGGGAGAACCATACATTATCCATCCTGTCGAGGTGGCATTACTGCTCTCGGGGATGAAGATGGATGCAGAGACTGTCATGTCGGGATTATTGCACGATACCGTCGAGGATACTGATCTTACCTTTGAGCAAGTGGAGGCCATGTTCGGACGGGAGGTACGGAATATAGTGGAGGGAGAGACGAAGGTATCGAAGCTGCCCAAGTTGGCATTTGCCGACTATGCCGATGAACAGGCGGAGAATTTGCGTCAAATGTTTGTGGCTATGACGGATGATTATCGCATCATTATTGTAAAGCTTGCCGATCGATTACACAACATGCGCACATTGTCTCACATGAAGGTTAGTTGTTGGACGTTCCTATCTTTGTTTCTAATGTGATTCGACTTTTGCTCTTTCTGCTTGCATGCGACTGTCTGACAACATCGCGACTCCAAACCGCCAAACCGCGCAGCCTGAGAAGCAGCTGAAGATAAGTCGAGAGACACTTGACATTTTTGCCCCACTTGCCCACCGGATGGGATTATGGCCATTCAAATCGGAGTTAGAAGATATCGCCTTCATGTACCTCTACCCGCTGGAGTATGCACAGCTGAATTTTCGCCTATTGCAACGACAGGGTCAATTCCGTTTTACATTGGGCAAGTCCATTGAGGTATTGGAACAGACATTGAAAAATGACCCGACGTTGCAAAGTCAGGATGTTTCGATTGAGGTTGTGGGTAGGACGAAGGAATTGTACTCCCTGTGGCACAAGATGGAGATGAAGCGTGATAGGAATCTCGATCATATCACCGATTTGGTAGCAGTACGAGTAATTCTAACTCCTGGTGGAAAGTCAGAGGGAGGGGAGAAAACGAAAGAGGGACAAGCTCAACTTGCTGACAGCGGAGTATGGCAATGTTACCACGTCTTGGGACTGGTGCAGCACTTACCAGGGTTTCAACCAATGCCGACGAAAGTGAAAGATTACATTTCTTTTCCCAAGCCAAACGGTTATCAAAGTTTGCATACCGCGCTCATATACAAGGGGCAATCGGTGGAAGTGCAGATACGAACTTCGTACATGCACCAGGTGGCAGAATATGGCATGGCCTCGCATTTTGCCTACAAGGATGAAATGAAAAGGAGCAATAATGGGATGGCGGTGGCAGGGCTTTACAATACGCCTTGGTTGTCGAGCATCAAGGAATGGCAGCAGGATTCTCTCTGTTCACGTGACTTTGTCGACTCTGTCCGGAGGGAGCTACTTGGGAAACGGGTGTTTGTCTTCTTGCGCAATGGGAAGATATTGAACTTAGCGAGAGGTGCCACCGCCGTAGATGCCGCGTTCCAGATCCATACCAATGTGGGGTTGCAAATGCATGGAGTTGAGATTAATGGCAAACCGGTGAGTATCTATTGCCCTACCTTGATCGCAAATAACATATGTAACTAGAATCATATCGCTCACACTTGTTCATCAGGTTCCGATCTCTTACAAGCTTAAAAATGGAGATGTCGTATCGATCCTGACTGGCGAGGGCATGCCTACAACAGAGTGGATGCGATATGCCAAGAGCCGCTCAACGAGGTCAAAACTACGAGCTTACTTCCGTTCGAAACAACATGATAGCATCGTTAAGTCCGGCGAGTCAATGTTCTTTGATTACATGAGACAGCATCGCGATGAAATACTCAATTCGTCGTACCTGGGGTATGAGTTTGAGTTGCCAACTACGAAGCATGAATTATCTCTCTTCCTTCCGGGACGATCACATTTCAATGACGTTGAGGAGCTGATTTTCGCAACAGGGAAATCTCACAATCTTAGTTTCTTGCGGACCAAAGTGAGTAAAATATTCCTCGTGCCACTCAAGATACTTGAGGCCAGCGATGATGGCCGATTCGTCAACGATGCGCAAGGCGTTTATTCTTCGCAAATGGATGGTAATGATGAAATGTTGATTGATGACGCGGGAGAAGCATCTCCGATTTCCACTGCAGATCTCCCTGAGACAGAGTCGTTCGAGTATGCTGATACGGAATGTGCATGTCGGCATTGCCTCCCAATACGTGGAGACGTTATCATTGGGACGAAAGGACGCGCAGCCGACGCCCCAACAATTGTGCATCGACTCGAGTGTCCATATGCACAGCAGGCAATACACGATGCAAAGTCGGGTGTTTCTAGGGATGAAGTGATCGGTGATCCAGTCAAACTTATTTGGCCAGAGGCAGAATCTTGGGATGAGTGGAACTCAAAAACTTTTCTTACTGAGATTGTTGTCATGGCCAACGACCGCAAGCTTCTACTTGCTGATTGTTGTGTGATTGCATCGAAGAATTCTGAAATTCTCAAAACTGGTAGTAGCTCATCGAGAGAACATTGCACTCTGGAGTTTCTTGTACGGGTGTCAGATTTGCATGAACTGCAAATTTTTATGGACAAATTGATGGAAGTGCCATCTGTGATGAGTGTGGAACGTCGCTTCGGGAGTGAGCTGCTTGAGTAGGACGTGCTTAATTGACGGCAGCTCGGCGCTGCAAACGTGTGTATCGATGACCACCGGCTGCTCACACGAACACGGTGGATGCCTCAATTGAATGAGACGATCGATACAGTCTCGTTCTGGGAATTCGGTAATAGGAACTGTAAATAGATGAATTCATAAAAACTAATTACGCAGTAACACGAAACATTGAATTTGATAGGGATGACTTCATTCTGTCATTGAATGGCCACAGAAGCAGAGCTACCCTATCGGCTCAAAGCTCATCCTCAGACAAATCTTCTTAATTGTATACAACTTCTGATCCTCTCTCATCTCAAATTCAGCAAGAACCGTATCTTCGCCTGATATCACTGCTCGAAACTTATGTCCTTCATAAGTCTCTTGAACCGCAATCTGAAAAGGAGGCATTTTCTCTTCAACTACATGTATCGTCTCCGACCCATTTTCATCGCCTTCCACATAAACAAGATCAATATCCATATCCTCAATTTCATGATAAAACTCCACTGCGAGGGGAGATTGGAAATCAACTTGTATTGCGGGGTTGTCCATGTCATAAAAAATTACAAAGGAGTAACGCGTGCCTTTCTCCAAAGGCGCAACTGCATGCCACACTGTGAAGTTATGGACCAATACGTCACCGGTACCTAACGTCGGGAAGACAATGTCAGAAGTATTTTGCCTTTTGACATTATTCAGCCAGTCATACGAGCGATAATCGTCCGAAATGAGTGGACGACTATCGTTATGATGCATCAATGCCTCAGGGTCTTGGATTGCCACCTCCGGTTTTACATACATGAGCCCACCCCCAACGAAGTCGTCATTCAATGCAATGTTGAGAGTATGCATATTCGAATCCACATGCAGCAAGAGCGAATTTCTATCAGTATCTGGTGAATATTTCCGAAAGAAGACCCAATCAAGCTTCGGAACTCTGTCTGGTTGATCGGGGAAGAAATGTGCATCCGTTGCACTATCGATGGAACTTTTCACTAACTCGGTCAGTTTGGGAATCCATGGTTCCAGCACATTCCATATCGCAGGACTCTGTACTCCAGCTGTTGAGAAGAAAAAAATGGGGGTGCCATATTTAATGTAAGTGATTCCTAAAAATAATAGGCGATGGGTGCACATTTCATGAACGAACTTACAATATCTTTCATAGACGTCAATTGTTTGCCCAGTCGCCTTATAGCCCTCCTCGTAAGCATCAATGCTTTCTGCGTAGACGTTGAATCCTTCCCTTTCTCCGATATCAATTAACTCCTTGCAAACATGCGGTGGCAATACTCCACGAAACAACGACACGATGGGTTCGAGAAGCGTATTACTCTCACCGTCGGCGTCGGACAACTGCTGCTGCTGCTGCTGCTGCTGCTTTTCTCCACCAAGCACGGCGTCGGCGCTTGACGACGCAGACAAGAGTCCCAACGACACAATTGCAAATATTCTGACCATGATAATTCAATATTATGATCCGTAGGTTTGGACCATGCATTTTTTTGAGCATTGAGCTTGCTTGGACTAGGGGGTTCAGGCCATTTTCCCGCCATTTTTCAAACCCCGAATTTCGCCAAAAG
>JALLBK010000249.1:0-58651 GCA_036940085.1 Discostella pseudostelligera
TCACCTCAGGGCGGTTGTTCAAAGCGGTCATTGTAGACTGGGCCTGAAATTGCGACACAGGAAGGGTAATGGAACAACCGTTCAACACATCTGAGTAGATGAAGCCCACAGTGCCCCCGTTCGCTTTTGCTATAGCTACACACCTTTTCTCCGGGCTAACGTCTTTGTTAGTGAAGGAAACGATGTAGGTCTTTGTGTCCGATTCGGTGAGGCCGCGAAGATTACTTCTTGGGATTGGGGCAACACCGACATCGACATCCACGTCGAAATCGACTACTGCGGAGGCAATCTGCGGGAGGATGGCCGAGGTGAGGAGCAGGATGGACAGGGCGCTGATACTGAGTTTCGATGAGACCATCATGTTTATTGCATGCTTGTGAAAGGGAAAATAATTGGAGAATCTGAGTGGAATAGTATGATCGTTTGAGATGATTTGGAGTGTACTGGTAGATACCACTCTACCTCCAACAAATTCTCATGATTATTTTTCGGTTTGGAAGGGAACGGTTGGGAACTCCTTGGGATCGAAAACTGAAGTCGATCTTATCTGAGGGACATCGGCCAGCTCTATGGGTCATTCTCTCTTTAGAATGAATTCGAATTCAAGAGTAATGGGAGTAGGTGGAGTCCGATTCGAATAGATCGTCACCATGATCTCCAATTGAGTTAGCAGACGATAATATTGTAGATATTCTATCGTTTCTTTTCTCTCCATCTCTGTCAGTGTCCATGAGGTAACAAGAAAAAATAAGGCAAAGGGACGACGGCATCGGATATGCAATCCTGTTGTAACTATGATGTCAACACTAAAATTGAACTTACTGCTTCACCAAAGTTAGCATTAGATGTGTCAACAATCATTACTTCGAAGGTAGCATGCACGAATCCAACAACTGTTGCCCACATCCGCCAGAAACTAATCTCAAGTACTCAACTTCTTCTGGGTTCAATGCAGTATCTCCCCTATCAAAGCGCAACCGCCCAATCCCAGTGATTTCAAAGTTATACAAAATTTGTTGTACCTCCGTGGTATTATATCTTTGAACATCAACGATGTGAATTGCATGGCGGCGCTGTGGTGGAGATGCATTCTTATCGGCCACAACATCATCGCCACAAGATGTCTGGGCTTGAGCACACTCTATGAGCGCCTTGGTGAACGATTGTCGAACTGCCTTCGATTCCGACGTACTCACGACGATGGAACCCAATTTCATCATCGCCTCGTCCGACTTCACCGCCACTTCCTTGGTAATTTCCGTCCCAGCCTCGTCAGGGTACAATCCCATAGCATCCATGAATGGCTTGAATATGGTAATCCTATTGAGTGGCACTCCCATGCGCACAGTGTCATCGTAGTCCATGTGGAAGTAATGTCCATGGTCGTAGTAACAATTGTATTCGTCCATGACGACCGTGAATGGTCGAACAGTCTGATTCATAAGGTTGGAGATAACGGCAGAGTAGCATCCTGAGGAGAGTGAGGAGCTTCCGACACCCACAGTCAAGATTTTATCGAGCGAAAGTTCTGTCATGTTGGCAACATCCTCCTCACGAACAGTTCCAGATTCGACCTCGGTGGCAAATGCCCTCCTGAACAATCGACGAATTTGATCATCCGAGAAGTACTCTTTCATGTTCTCGCGCGTTACACCAGGAAGAGTTGAAACATCCTCCCCATGGCTCTTTAGTAATTGAGCACAAAACTCCTTGGCAATTTCGGGTAGATTGTACAAACCCACACGATGGGGGCATGGTTCAATGTAGTATCCGTGTTTGCGGAGTCGGTCGCCGTCGGGGTGGTAGACTACAATGTGACCAGAGATCCGAGCCGAGGCGACGATGCCGGCGAGAGTAGCAGTCTGCATGAAACGAGAGTGGGAGGGGAACGGTTAAACAAACGAAGTCAAGGGAGGAATGGAGATCATTAATAATACACGACGCTCACCTTTCCAACACCTCGCTTCCCGGCCACAAACACCCGTGCCGCACCACCTCCACCAGCAGTAGTCTCCGCAGACGATGCAGGAGTAGTCGCCTCCACAATTGCACGTGCAATATCTCTCATGGCATCACGAATCATAATACGCTTTGTTTCCTTATTCGCGGCTAATTGCCACTCCTCGACCATACGTCCCACCCCCTCCTTGGGATGTACGGTGAGTGGAAACAATAGGTTGGGTACATCATTCTTGTCCGAGGAGGCGAAGAATTTAGGGATATGTTGTGGCGTAGATGATTGAGACGAAACATCGACAGCAACACTACTACCAGTGCCAGCATCACCATCATTGTCCTGAGCATGTACTTGAATTCGTTGTTTTCCTTCGAGATGTCGAGTAGCCGCGAGGATATCCATAAATATAGGTGTGGGTATTTCATATTCGTCAAGTACCTCCATAACAGAATTCACAAACATTTTCTGTTCATCGACTGTGGCGCTCGATGACTTCACTGACTTTGACGACGCTCTTTCTTTCGCCTTATTGTCGCCGCCACCCTCACCTCCCTCCTTCTTCTCTCCCCCCCCCTCTACTTTAAAATCATCTCCATTCGTTCTATTCTGCTTCTTCATCGCATCTCTTTCCAACTTCATTGCCCGATTCCGCACAGTAATCAACACCTCCTCCAGTGCCACCTCTACAAATTTAGCAAAGTCGGGTAATTTCCCGAGTACCGGCTCGGCATCTCGGACCCGATCCACAATACATTCATACAATTCATCGACCATATGTCGTCGTTGCTCATTACTAATTGTTGGATGTACCATCTTGGCTACATCGTCCCGTGCGGCACGTACTACCGAAGAGCGTATTTTTTCCGTAATTCGACGACGACGGTACGAAGCATAGACGGATGGATTGCCATATCCTGGATGTTGTGGTAATGAAATTGGCAATCTCATTTCTGACAAGGATTGCAATGTCGGCACACCAATGCGTCCAGTAACATTGTCTTCATAGACCCTCACACTTTCCAAACTCTTGCGTGTAGCCAAGGTAGGTTTCCAATCTTCAATATCCTCCCACTCCTCATCGGTCATCCAGTCTTCATCGGAAATATTCCACGATGATGACCATAGACGACCGGATGTACGAGAATCGAGAGAGGCTTTGATTTGGGCCTGACGGGCGTGGTAGGCGACAATTTCAGTATCTTGATCTTCACCATCACCATCGCCGCGTTTGGTGGTAAGGCCGAGGTCCTCATCTAGACTCCCAAAAATATCAGCATAGTCATCTCCAGCACTAGCAGCAGATCCTTGATTCTTCTTCTTTTTCTTGCCAATGCCATCTTCGTCATCCTCATCTGCTACCCCCCAATTCAAAATGTCATCCAAATATTCATAATCATCGGCAGTCAATACCTTTCGACCACCTATCAACTTGGAATCACTCCCCCCACCACCAGCAGCAGCAGCACTAGCACTGCCATCGAGCAAGGTGGCATCCAAATCACCAACATCGTCATCATCGTCCAGGGTGTTAATATTGCCATGTCGAATGAGTGGATCGGGATGGCGGGAGATGCTAAAGTGTCGTCGTGCTTTTGAAGACTGTGGAATTGTAGGATGATGATGATGCTGGCGTCGTCGTCTGGGGCTGCTGCTCAAACTATTAGTATTACTACTACTATCAGCATCATGCTGGGGCAACGAAGCTGTCCAATAATAATTGGACGTCGGTGAAATTATCGACAGCGATGATCGCTGCAGATGCAGCTGTTGCGAATGCAGAGGATGATGCGGTGCAGCTACTATGGCTGCGGCAGTACTGCCGCGATTGCGTTGGTAGGAAGCAGAGCGAAGCCTAGTGCTCCCGCCACTTCGGCTGTCTCGAATGACCGATCGACGGAGGAGTAGCAGTAGCATATTTCTATGGTGAGTATACCGATGATAGTAAGTGGATAGTGGATGCCTATTGGAGTGTCGTCGAGCGGCGGCGTCGGCGGTAGTGCACCATGGTAGATAGTTGGAGCCCGGTGGCGGCCACCCCTCTAGAACGGGGTTTCAACGATTGACAGGCGATTTTGGTTCAAACTCTGCTCAGAACCCCGCCATTCGTCGTTGTTCGTCTGTTCTAGAGAGGTGGCCCGGAGGAAGCATGCGGCCTGTTCTGTCCGTCACAGAAGTGACGAGCGGCTGAGGATGTTTCATGTGTGACGGACAGAACAGGCCTGTCCGTCACACCCGCTCTCTCAAGAGCGATGAGTCGAGTCTACGCTTCCGGCGGCAGTTTGCAGTACTCCTACTCTCTAGTAAGTAGTACCAGTATCTAGTATGGTACTCCTAGTAGGCTGTAGTATCTAGAGTTAGAAGGAACACCCATCCCCATCCCCATACCCATACAGATTCATCCTCATCCATAAAATAATCATGACCAAGCAACAGGATATCAGCAGCATTGGTAGCATTTCCATCTCGGTAATGGCTCAATGGAAAATGGCACTGCATGCCACATCGAAACCGCTTCTTCGAGGCGGCGATGCTGCTGGCAGCGGTAGCGGTGGTGGTCCAACAATCCATGGCATCGTCTTGGGTCATCGAGCAATATCAACAGCATCGGCAACATCAAATGATTCTAAGGCATCGCTGATAGTCACAGATGTAGTACCAGTATGTCGTGAGACACCCACAAAGCCAATGGTAGATATGGCATTGCGATTGGTGGAGGCACATCTTGTGCACAAGCAGCAGCAGCAACAACAACAATCACAGTTGAAAGAGGAGACTAAAATTATTGGATGGTATACCAACAGTAGCATAAGCAATAGTGGTGGTGATGATACCGGGGAAGAGGATGAAGATACATGGCCCAATGCCTCGGCATGTCGCATTCTTTCCTCCATGGCCGAGTTATCTTGTGATGCAGATGACCATCATGGCCCCTTTGTCCTATTATCGCTAATCAATTCCAAACTTGATACTTTCATGACGAACCAGCAAAACAATACATCATCGCAAGTGGTAATATGTAATGTGTTTCAATGGGACACCAAGTCTCGAAAATTGGTAAAACGAGACGATGTAGTTGTGGTGAATGAAAAGCAGGGGCACAAACTCCGTCTTCCCACAGAGGTGTACGACTTTGTGGATCATATGAATGATTGTGACTTAGTTGATTCGAAATGGATTGAAAATTATTGATAGCCTAGTCGTCAAAACATTGAGGGAAGAAGAGAGATACTAGATATGGCAAAATAGTAACTGGTCATTACTCTGTTGTTCATGGCGAGGGGGGGATGTGCAGAATAGTGAAACATATTTTCTCTAACATTAATTACGACTAGAGATGCTATCGAAGCAAAGGTTGCGTTGTAAACTGGACAAATGCATTTCGGAACAGCAGCAAAAGAAGCAATTATAATCCATATGTCAACACACCCTCATCTTTCTTCCCATCGATTTCCGTAGAGGTTTGCTTCACATCCCATCGTAGAAATCTACACCATCAAAATAATTGTTGATTCCTTCTCTCGTGACAAAAAGGCAATCAAGAATCATAGGAATAATGGGATTGATCATCTTCTAAACTATTGTCACGTCGTAGCATATCCTCATCGTCGGAATACACTGGCAATCCACAATTTATTATCACCGACGATGCTGACGAGCAGAGCTTTTCAAAGAAGGATTTCTTCCGTGTTGGGAGTTCATCCTCCGGGAGGGTTTCTAATGAACCTACATTCTCAATGAACATATCTTCTTCCGATCTCGCTGGCGCCTGCTTATCGAGCTCGGTGCCCACGGTTTTACCAATCCTTGTGAAGACGGATGATTCGTAGAGTGTCTTCACCACTTTAAGAAATCTAACAAAACTGAAATCATTGTTGAGGGACATCTGAGCATTGACAAGAAGTGGAAATGTGAGAAGCATTGTTGCAAATCAAGTGTTTTTAAAATAACAAGCGTGGACATCGAAGCCCCAACTACAAGATGAATAGTCACTCACATTGGGTGATACTTCCCCCTTATCTCCCTTTGTTGTCCACAAATACGGCAAGTCAAACAACACTCCCGTATGGCAGCAATCTATTATGCAGGTAATTGTCACACCCTTTTTCATGGGAGCCAATAACGTCTTAAAGAATAACGTGTCGCGAATGATCCCCGTCTCGTCATAATCCGATGGAAGTATCGCCTCATCGTAACTCTCGGCCGTCTCGCCAATGGGGGAGTCCAACACCCGACATCCATGTCCCGTGAATAGCACAAATACCGCATCTCCCGGCTGACTCTTCTCGGCAAGCTGTTTGAAGGCTGCCGTAATGTTAGAATGGGTGGGGGGCGGATGTTGCTTATCATCCATGAGAACCGTCATGTAGTCTGGCGTCTCGGGGAAGCCATACACATTTACCAGAAAGTCTTTGACGGATCGGACATCATCATGACATGCCTTCAGCTTGACATTGGGAAGGTTGCGATAGTTACATCCAATAAGCAGCGCTCGCTTATGATTCGTCCCGACCTTAAAGTCGGGAGGGGTGAGGGAGAAGGGTTCATTTAGGTTGAACTTGTACGATGAAGTAACGGCGGGTACCTGATTGAACCCCACACTTTGCATCTCCGCTTTCATCTTCCGCAATAATTGCGCCCAAGTCATGCTGTTGGAATTGCACCCATCGTTGAGCACGAGTGTATCAAAGGAGGTGAGGGTACGATCGACAGTAAACCCGGCCGTATCAACTGTTTCGTCATCGTCGTCATCGAATAAATCCTTGTTCGTGACATTTTGAGGACTGGTTACATTGTTCACCTCGGATTCAGTGTCGTACATGGCTTTGAGGAGGGCATTGCAGCAAGGCCCTCCGTGGGAGATGCCAGGTTCGCGAGTGCTGGTTGCGACATCAAACTCCTGAAATAGGGAGTGAAGAGGAGGCAATTACAATTGTTGAGTAAATAGAGAAACATGTAGTAACAATGACATCCATACCATGATAAACTTACCTCGCTCGTAGGCAGATCCCAAACACTCCCATACTTTCCATACATCCCCCCTAATATACGCACATTGGCTGGAATAAATGCTGCACATTTGAGTGCATACTCCTCCGACGTTAAACTGCTCACTGTCCGTCCTAATTCCGGATCATCCCGTCTTGTCAATGGCAAATTCGACGAATTGTTCGCCACCACTTGCAAGTAGGCCATTAAGTCAGCCATGGGTAAATCAAGTTGGACGGAGTCATCGTGAATTCGATTGGTATTGTTATTGTTCCTGCTGCGCGTAACCAAGGACGAAGCCGTGGTCTTGTGACTACGCACTGTTCGGGAGGAGACACTCTGCGCACCATCGGGACTTTTAGTGCGGTGGTACCGTTCTTCCCGATGGTCTGGACTGAAATCAGTGTCGGTGTCGGTGAAGTCATTGTCAGTAGTAGAATTGGGAGAGGCTGGTGAATGGAGCGGGGTGTTGATGTTTCTACTACTACCACCACGGAGATTATTGTGATTAGTGTGCACGTAGGGATGATGACCACCATTGCTGATACCGTCTCCTCCTCCTTCCCCCTGTCTCATTATTTGAGAGGAGGATGACGACGTTCGATCTCGTTTGTCGCGATGACGTTGTTGTTTCCCTGCCTCCCCTTCCCGTTGGGACGGACGGTGCTTTGAAGATGAGTTTTTGGAGGCGCTCATCATCCTGATTTCTTTCAGTGTGTGTTTCTGTTCCGCGTGTGTTATTATTGACTCAACCGCGTGCACAGATTATAATGATGAGATCGCGTGTTCTCCCAGTGGTTGTTATGGTCGTGGTCGTAGAATGAATGCTTTTCGAAACTAACTCCTCCTCTCGTCCGTGAAAAATACTGATGCAAAAGCAGCAGATGCAAAATAATGACGTCGTCTGTGCTGCAATTCTCAAAGTATGCGACTGCTACTGCACGAACACCAGCGGATGATGATGATCGAATATTGGCGGAACGAACACACCACCAGCGGCGCTCAGTGTCAGTGACGTAGATGGGTTGGATGGTATGAGATGCACCAAGACCAAGGCCTGAGCCGTATTAGATGCCTGCAGCTGCAGTTGCTTTACGGCGGTGACGATGCCGATGCGATGCCCTATCACTGCACAACGACAATACCCTCCAATCAAACTTTCAACGATGAGTATCGCCGGCTATCGTGTGGCTACAATGCAATGTGCACATTGAATAGGAGTAATTGCACCCGGACGCACCAGCTCCAGCTCCAGCTCCAGCTCCAACAAATAACAAATTATTCATGTGTTTCGGCTTTGGGTTGAATTGAGTTGAATGCACTGTCTTCTTTGCTTTCTCTCTCATTTATTTTGTGCAAGCAAAAAGTCACCGGTTGACCAAGAGACGTCTCTCTCACTCAAGACGGTTCCTTCTTATTCTCCGCTAAATAAACCAACCGTGCAACTCGTACTAATTCCGATTGAGACATCACGCCCGCCGACCAAGCTTTCGGCAATATCTTTCGCAGGCGCCGCCGAATTTCTTGTGCCGACACCAAATGTGTCCAAATCGGACACGAAATGAAAGATTCGTACCCAAACCGGCACTTTTATTGTTGGCGGGAGGCCTTGGTTGGCGGGAAGAAAGTCAGTTTTGGAGGAAAGCACCATATTTGGCGGGAAATCAGAGATTAGGTCTGTCCTCCACACCTTCCCGCACCCACCCACTTCACAGCGTCACAATCACCCATCACCATCACCTTCAAAATCCAAACGCCGCATGCACCATAATTTAATATCGAACTCATCGTAGATTCGTAGCCTCCATGATGTCTGCGTCGTCGATGACAATGTATCGAAGAGCATCGTCGACGTCCAGCCCGCCGTACCAGCCGGCGGCGATTCTGACTACCATTGCCATTATCTTGAACTATCTTTCATCGCCAATACCGTGGTTGCCGAATCCGCTGACGCCGCAGCTACAGCAGTCATCATTCGCAAATGCGTTCTCTCTGTCATCGTTGTCTCAACCATCACCTTCTTGTAAACGATGGCAGCCAGCAGCACTTATCGCTGATACCACACGTACCAGAACCAGTGCAGCCAAGCTAGATCTATCACCTACAAATATCATCGATGCCGAGGTAATTTCATCCGATGACGACAACAACAACAACAATGAATCGGCAACTTCACCATCATCGTCGAATAATCTTATCGAATACTCACAAAATCTCGATCCTGATTGGAAATCCATGCCGATTGCATTTTGTGATACTCAATCCAATACATATGTTGATTGTAACTTGGCATTTTATGTCAAGGATCCAACAACAACATCAACATTAGATGGTAATGTAGATGATGATGACTACGAAAAGGTGGAGGAATATGCACTGGGTGTACCGTGCGAGATTCCAATTGTGGTGGCACTCGAGTTGGAGGATAATGTTGTTGCCAATAATATTGCAGCTACAGAGAATGAAGATGGAGCAAAAAATGTTGTGAATTTATCTCGAGTTATCCCAATCAATCCCGATGATACCAGTGTTTATGACCCCGAAAGTGGCCCACTCGACAATAATAGCATCTTTTTGCAAGACGAAGATAAAGAAGAGATTTTCCAATTAGCAGCCCGTGCTTTAATGGAGGAGTTTGGACCAACCATCCGATTAAAACGTACGCCGCGGGTACTTACCATGGAGGGAGATTTGGATGAGGTTTTGGGAGGGGATTGGAGGAGGGTATTGTGGGGTGGTAGTGGTCAAAAACGAGCAAGTAGAAGGAGGAAGAAGAACAATGATGATGACGTTGATGACGACGACGATGAGATGAGTCTTGAGAATATGTTGCATGCGTATGCTGATGACGACGCTGATGAGAAAAATGGAGGAGAGGACTTCTTTGATACAATCATGAAAAGAGATCTCGGCGCTGATTATGAGTCGTTGGTAGATGACGACGATGATGACATTGACGAAGATCTATTAAAGTTATTTGATGGCTCGGCAGAAATTTTGGAGGATGATCTGAATGATCTGATGGATAAAGTGAAGGATATCAAAACCGAGTTAGACGACGAGTCTGAGGAGGTCGATTATGAGGATAGTAGCTACGACGCTCTACTGCGACGGCTCCAACCAAGTGCAGCACTTCGACTGCTCAATTTTCTAGGACCGGACGGAAGGGAGTACACAATTTTGCGTCCGTTGCGTCCTATATTGTTGGTTGGAAAGGAGGATCCAGACGATTACACAAGAAGGATATTGTTAACTGAGGAGGAGAAAGCGAGGATATTGCCTAGATTAGAGGGTGCCTGTCGAGAGGGGCTTGAAGGCATCCTCTCAGGGTATAATATTGCAGGGTAGTGCATCAGATGTAATTATTTTTCTGCACCTCATCCACATCGTGTGCGGGTTGAAATATTTATTGGTGATACATAGGGTTCAAACATCAGATTTACTGTTGTCCTATCGTACTTTCGTTATGAAGTCTCCCTCTCGCTCGCTCTTCATCTTCAGGAGGAGATTGTTGACGTCAACAACATGGTGTTGTCTAACACCATGCACATATTCCTTGTAAATTCAGCGGTATATATCGAACCTCAATTATTTATGGAATCGTTTCAGTACGCTTCCACACGGCGCCGGCGAAGATGGCGGCGCTAGTGTCTAAATATTGCACAGCCTTTTACTATTGCTTTAGATCTGCGACACCAATAGCGCCCCCGCCTACCCAAGTACTGCGGTGACGGAGGCTGGTCGAGCGTCGTCATAGGTCGTCATCATCCAGAGAGTGCAGCGGAGACGCACCATTCCGTACTAATTCCTACATACGTCATACGTAGAATTCGTGACCTTTTTCTCTTGGCACATGAATTCGACTTGCCGCCACCTGCCGCCAATTCGAGTCGCTACCATGCCAACAACATCGAGCACATCAGAGTGCGAATAAGCCTGAATAGCCATGAGACTTCCAACAACATCCGCAGTTTCACCACATAATCCACGCACGGCATCGGATTCAGTGGCGGCATCGGTGATTATTCACCATCTTTCATTGTTAACGCGTAGATCGAGTCGAAGAAGAGAGCTGATGATTAACAATTGATGCTTCGCATTGAACAATGAGTTGCGATGCATCCAGTGGTAAACCTGGCATTTGCAAATACCTTGCATGTGGATGTATTAGAGTCTGCTCTTGCAGCTGTGTCAAACCAGACAAGGAGAAGTACCAGTTGGACACGGGTTGCTGGTCACCAACTCATTGCCGACCTTGGATTTCGTCATGGTTTGACAACAATAATGTAGAACACCACCCTTCAATCTACCGTCGTGAGAAAGAAATCACCAATAATAAAGGAGACGGCGAGGATGGTGGGAGGCGAGTTTTTCCAACCCAAGCAAAGCGAACGAATCTACTATGTGAGAATGTGCCCGCACCGATTACTTTGCCACCGCCGAGTCATATTGTCGTCGGGCATCCTTCCTTGGAAATATACAGATGCCAACTTCCTCGTCATCTTCTGCATTTGCTAGATCAAATAGTGGACAGTTGCACAGAGTATGCTAATACTTCGCCCACTGGTTGGTTGTGAGTTTCGTAATATATTGGAGTATGTTCTGTGACCCGCAAGTTGCCCTCACACTACCATCGTTGCGATTCATAATTCAGGACGTATCTTTACTCGCTTACAAAACAAGACATTGCTCTTCGAGACGTTCCTGGGATGTATGAAGCATCACGACCAATCACCCACCACATCAAACGAACAATTGAACGGTGAGATTGGGCATGTTTTGCGTATTGTCATAATATGATTAATTGCTCTCACCATGCTGGTAATATTGCAACCAGATTGTACAACGTTGACACCATTCGAATCGATCGAAATCAGCCCCACGTTCTGAAATATTCCACAGAAGACAATTCTAGCCACACCGGCGTTGAACTTCACCATGACAAGTGTGATTTGACCGCGAGCATAATGCTTTCCCGATCAAGCAGCTACGACGGCGGCGGGTGAGTATATTGCTATGATTGTATCAATCGCCTAAATTGTCGTCTCATTCTCTGCAATCATTCCATAGGACATTCTTCCCTGATGCAAACACTACAGTGAGGTTGGAGTTCGGAGAATTTCTACTTCATCCAGGGAAACTTGTCCACGGCGGTGTAGATATCACGCGCGGTAAAAGGTATCTCCTGATTCTTTTCACTCACACCGAGTAGAAATAACATTATGGAGCGCCTATTGTGCACACTGCACCCGAGAGATTTTGTGCTGCATTCGGCAGCAATGGTAGTGTCTTGAATTCAGCTAATGGACGAACTAAAACTCAAGCAAAGTCAAGTCAGATTCCACAAATAATTTTAAAATGCCGCCTGATTTGAAATTCCGTTTTCATTTGAGTTCTCCGTTGCGGCGCTGACCAAATCATCGAAGGTTGAATGAGAATGGCTCACCGATGAAGTCCGCAATAGACGATAACATTAAAGCATCCCTGGCAACTTTAGAGCTGGCTCGTCATGCATGTACGAGCAGCGTTGAAGACGAACACCTTTCGAACGATGAGGTGAAATCCGCACACCTCAGTCTGAACCAGCTCATACGAACTGCTGAATCGATTAGGGAAACGCTCTCCTCTGTCGCGTTTGAAAATGAAGGGCCCGATATCAGGGGAGTTGATCCTTCCAGCTTAAGTATTCCTCCGTTGGTTGTATCTGTGAACGAGACCGAGATAACATTCGATGGAGATATCGCAGGGAACGTGCGAGATTTCCAAAATAGGCCAAGTAGTTCTAACCGCAGCAACGACCCAACCCAACGACTGCTGTCAATTCCGAGTCCGACGCCATCGGACAGTGTAGAAAAAGAGGTATGTTGCTCTTGGAAAGATTGACTTCTTATGCATGCAGCGTATTCTTATTCGAAATAAATTCAACAGAAGGACCCTAAACCTAGCGAAAGTATAGGGAAGATCCATGATCACACTGCATCGTTCTTCTCGAAAGGCACTGTGCATCCGGGTGATATTGAGACGGGGAGGAACCGTATGTCAAGATTCGTGAAGCCATTTCAAAACAAAGATAATGAGAAAAGGGCATGGAAGATGGTAAGCAAGTTCACTAACGTTTCGCAAATAATATACCAGTGTCTGACGCAGATTCTTGTACTCACCACACATTACAGACAGCAAGGGAAGCATTTCGAGCCATTGACGTAAATGGAGACGGTTATTTGCAGAGAGCTGAAGTCATCAGAGCCATTGAGATGATGGTCGAGCACGCATCCTTAGACCTAGGCGGTATGTCATCACATGAACTTGCAGAGAAAATGATACTCGAAACGGACACTAGCGGCGATGGCCTGATAGATATGGATGAATTCACCAGAATGATGACGGATAAGGAAGCTAAGGGGTTGATCACCGCAAAGTTGAGCGCAGCGGGCAAGTTGGCTTCCAATATGAACATGGCACAGCTTATCAACAATGTTCTTCTTGCAAACCAAACCAAAATTGAAGGTGCTGACACATGGATGATCCATCCCTTGAGTAATATTCACGCCACATGGGACATTCTCATGGCATTGGTTATAGTAGTGACGATTGTAACGTTACCATTGGCACTGGGCTGGGATGAATTTACTGAGTACTTCTTTCCCTATCACCTTGGGGTGGACGTTATTTTCTTTCTCGAAGTATGCAAGAACTTTTGCACTGGATATATCGACGACAGTGATGCAATCATCATGGACGTGAAGCTCGTTCGACGGAAGTATGTCAATGGATTTTTCATATTTGATATCTGCAGCTGCGTCCCCGTGGACATGATCGTGAGTTGTCGCGTTTAGATTGCCTCGTACTTTGGACTGCAATGATTCCACTTTTCTCACTCATCATGCTTTAACACCCGTAGGCTGGAGTGCATTCTATTGGAGGAACGATTGGAGCAACGACCTTGAAAATGCTTAGGCTCTTCCGATTGGCCAAGATTTTCCGCCTCTTTCGGCTCAGCAAACTATTTGTGCACGTAAAACGAGTTAACCTGTTCATTGAAGAAAAGTTACAGCTGCGTATATCCGATGGGGTCACCAAACTTATCAGGCTGTGGATAGGAACCCTGATTTTGGCACATTGGATTGGGTGCATCTGCTTCCTGCTGCTACGGATTTACGACTTTCCACCGGATAGCTGGCTTGCAATCGCCGGACTGGTAGACGCTCGTCCATTGACACAATGGGGCTGGTCCTTTTTCAAGGCTCTGGCACAAATGATAATGATTGGATTTGAAACGCCACCGTAAGTCAAAATATTCTTTGAAACTCAGTTGTCACACGTCACGATCAATTGCCTCATGATTCATCCTCCAATATATGCCCTTCCTTATCTGTCCAGTATTACAAGTGCTTCCTGCACGGAATTATCGGAATGGTGTGCAATCGAATATTGGATCACACTCATTTGTCTGTACATCGGCGCAATCTTCTACGGTATTCTCATCTCAGCGATATCGGCAATCTTGCAGACGGCAAATAAATCCAGCCAGGAATTCGACGACCACTTGCTTCGAATCGATGACTACATGCGTTCCAAGAAACTCCCCGCTTCAATGAGAGAGAAGATGAAGGACTACTTCTACTTGCAATTCTCCAACGGCAAGCTTCATAAAGAAGCAGAGATCTTGGACTTTTTGTCACCAGTACTCCGTCGAGAAATTAAGCATTTTACCGGACGCGAAATTTGCAGGAAGGTACCACTTCTATCGACTCCATCACACAGCAATTTTGCTCAAGATATATCCTGCGTCATCGAGCCAGCGATAGTGTTTGCCAACGAGGTCATAATGCGAGAGTCAACAACAGGCGATGAAATGTATTTCATTTCTAGTGGCGTGGTGGAAATTTTCGCTTCGTCGATCAAAAATGTAGCATATCTGGCCATTGGAGATGGATGCGTAAGTCAAGCTTTGCCCCCCTTTTCATTATTAACTCGTCGGCATCTTTTTGTCACACTTTATGTTGCACTACCGATGAGGCAGTACTTCGGCGATGTTGCTGTCTTGCTGGGCGTCAGACGAACTGCCTCGGCGAAGTCCAAGACGCAATGCACGCTCTATCGCCTCCGAAAGAGCAGTCTCATCTCTTTACTGCGCGACTATCCGGCAATCGAATCAAAAATGATGGACGTAGCTCAGAGTCGCAAGCGACGATTGGCCCATCGTCAGAATCCCAAGGGTGTCACTCTTGCTCCCGGCGACGAAATCGATTCGGAAGACAGTCGGACCGATTTGTTTGGAATGGATGCTAACCAGATTCTGCACGAGAAGGAAGCAGAGGCGGATTTGGCGATGATCAACTCTGGCATCAAGCCGAGACGGAAAAATTCAAGTAGTACTCGATAATGTGCATGTATTCGATACGTTTTGAGATCTCCACTTCGCCGCAGCCACAAAAGGCCTGTCGACTCTGATTGGAGATGGTCCGCAGTGCTCGAAAAATGAAGATTCATACTAGCCAAGCATGGTTAAAGCTAAAATTGCTCCTTGGACACACATTGCCACATCTTAGGGTCGAGGATCGAGATAATCGTGCAACGGTCACGGTAGGAGGTAGTCACTTGACATAAAGTAGATTGTGATGAAACGAGGTAGGTAGATAGTCATGCAAGCGAGTTGAAGTATCGTAGTAGGTAGTTGCCGCTTGAATGATTTATAATGTCATGAATTCATCAAACGAGGAATACTTCGGCTTCCACCCCAGAGCCTCGTTGCTCTTCCTTCCATCGTACACCTTTCCCCTTGGACCTGCCTCCTCCATCCCATCCTTCTCCACCTCGAGGAACGGGGGCATCGTAGCACACTCTCGATACCGGGAATGTTTCATGGCACTCTCGCATATCCCCCTTCTTGTTGTGGGATTACCATCACTAATCAGGAACGTCTTTCCTGAATTCACCTTAGGTCCGACGAGTATTGCTGCCAAAACTGCCGAGGCAGCATCCTCGTAATGTAAAAGATTTACAATTCCATCCCCCCGTCCCAAAGTTTTTCTTCCCTTGGCAGTACCACTCGTATCGAGCCAATAATTATGCGCACCACGTTCCAGCGTGTAAAGTCCTGCAAGACGAAGCGCACATCCTCCCTGTTGAATGGCGGCATTCTCCGCTTGGACCATCCGATAGGCACGTGGACTGGAAGTAGCATCGGATACTGTTGGGGATAATTCATCGACAGTCTCTCCATCAATGCCTTCGTAGACGGCACCGCTGGAGGTGAATACAAAGGAACCAACGACTTCTTCTTCCCCCTCTCCCCCATTATGATTAGGAATGCCTGTCCACAATCGAGTTGCCGCACTCTCAATGGCAGAGGGATAATCCTCAAATCCCGACGGTGGGGCACAGAATACCACATCTCGAAAAGTAGATGTTGATGCGAGAACTTCCTCCATGGTAACCAACTGAAATCTGTCATTTACTTCACCTCCTCCTGCTGCTGCTTCTGCGTGTCCCACCCCTAGAACCTCACGACGAATCGCCTCATGTCGTGATGTTGACTTGGTAATACCCGTAATGGAACATGATGCAAACTGTGGATGGCTTAATAACTGCTTGCAGAGAAATGTGCCCAAGACGCCACATCCGACTATGGCAATGTTGTCAGACGACGACGCTGATGATGGCATCGTAGACATCATCGCCAGTGGGGTTTTGCGCACGAGTGATGATCGCAGGCTGATGCGTGGCCTCGTTGAAAACGCAGTCGCTGATGATGATAACGATATTAGCCACAGTGAAAGAATCGACAACATCATGGAGCAAGGAAGAATGCGATGGTACAGGCGTCGGTGTTGCTGCCGACGGAATTCAGCGGCGGCGGAGGTGTCGGCCGTCATGGTCGGTGTTTTTTTGGTGCTGGCGGCTGACTGTTGAACTTGACAGCGCGCCGTCTCAAAATATCTTTCGAGCGCGCCATATCTTTCTCGAGCGCGCCATAATATATCTTTTGAGCGCGCCATATCTTTCTTGAGCGTGCCATAATGAGAATTTGCCGACGCGGCGCGGAGGCGGGATGGATATCATCGATTCATTTCCAAGACCTTCCATAACCAATCGTCGCCCTCCCACCAGCATTATTCGGTTCATCTCTCTCCTCTATCGTGCGCACTTTGAATCAGACGATCTAGCTTTGCTTTGCAACATATAAACTTCACTCAACCATGATGATGGAACGAGCCAAACCGGCCCCTGCTGCTGAGCAGGAAGCCAAGCCTACGGCAACGGCGGCATCAGCATCATCCGCTGCGAATGCCGTCCTCTCTGCTACGAAGAATGCAAGTGCGGAAGATCGTGTTCGAGATTTGGAACGTCGTTTGGATGCTCTTGATAACAGCGCGGAGAAGAAGGTCACAAGTAGTGTCACGACCGCGACCAGCAGTGCTACCATTGGTGACACTGACACTGCCGCCGCATCTGCACCCGCTGTCTCTGCTCCAACATCGACGGCGACAACGACTACGCCCGCTTCATCCTCAGTATCAGCATCTTCAAATCCGCTGCTGGTACGTGTGCTCATGTTTTAGTATGGCCATTGTCATTCATGATATTATTCACATTTATTTTCTGCATCCCTCATCGTATCTTTCATATTTTGTATCCCTATTGCTTCTCCCATAAATGACATCATTCAATAAATAGAAACGAATACAAGCAGCCCAAGAACGTGCACGTCTAGCCGAACAAAAGGAAAGGGAGGCTAAGAAAGCTGCTGAGGAAGCAGAACAAGCTGAATTGGAACGCAGCAGACTACGGCGAGAAAAGGAAATTGAAGAAGAGATTGTGCGCAAGGCCACGGAGTCGCAAGCCGAATTATTGGAGCGTCGAGAAAAGGAAATAGAAGAAGAGGAGACCAAGCGGATACAAAAGGCACAGATGGCTCTGCGCTCAGTTGCCGAACGGGCATTGGAGGATAAACAGAAACATAATGCTCCTACTCAGTTGGAGTTGGAGGGTGAGGGTTCCTCTTCCTTCGTGGCCGCTACTACTACCTCTCCTGCTAATGCTGCCTCTACACCACAATCCGTTTCCATTGATGCACCAACGCTCTCCATCGCCACTGTGGGTGTTGTAGAGCAACCAACAATGGCAGTGCCAATCATGAAATCTTTGGATCCACCTCCACCATCTTTGCATTCCATGCAAATTCCACTAGAGGTGATAGGATCAGATGAAATGGTGGGGCATGGGATGAATCCTCGTGTATTATTAGAACAACAAAACCACCACCACCAGCAGCAGCAGCAACAACAACAGCAGCATGATCCTGAACCGCAATTATTAGAAACTCGGACAATGAAACCTGATCCACCGCCATCGTTTGCCGAACAACAACAGTTAAGATACTACGCTTCGGTTTCATCCGCCAAACCCATTGCCCCCCCTCCTCCTGCGGCGTTTCGCCAAGTAAAGCAGCAGCCAATAGACCCTCCAACTTTGGTAGAGAATGATAGCATGGATGAATACGATGAGAGTGGCAATCACCTTACTCCCGAACAACGCAAGGCTCTTCTCGATGAGCAACGCAAACTCTATGAAAGTATAATGAAGGAAAAGGCGGAGAACGATGCGGCAATTGCCAAAGCGAATGCCGATTTGTTTGACATGAGAAGTTCAACTGCCGTGGCACGCTCTGTAGCTGGAGCTGATTCACTTGCTGGACGAATCAATGCAGAGTCCACAGCAGCACCTGGAGGAGTACTAGCAGCTTCGTCGACTGTAGGGCAAGGAGGGACTGTAGCAGCACCAACAACTTCGGCGTCGGCGTCGTCATCTTCACAACGAATGATTACCATCGGGAGTAATCAATCCGTAGCCCTCCATGGTCAGGAGATTACAAGGAAAGCAATTAGCGACGGCACTGCCATCCTTATACAATGTGTGAATTGCCATAACTGGATGCAAGTTACTGGTAAAGCGACATTGATGCTCTGTCCGATTTGCCGGGTGGTTAGTCCTGTGATAAAGCAGAATGAGGTACTCACCAGGGAAGAGGCCATGCAGCTGACAAAGGATAGAGAGCTTGCGGAGAAATTACAAGCTGAGATAAATCTTGGGGAGGAGGGAGGAGTTGCAAATGATAATGTCGATTCCGCAGCCTCGCAGCATGAGTCAGATTCGTGGTGGAATAGACTATCTTCCATCGTTTCGTATGGTGTGGCTGATGAGACCCATCCACGCGGCGAATTGGGTGTCACACGCCCTCCCGGCTCGGCTATTCCTGCTACATCATTGCAATATCCTGCGCAGCGCCGTGGCACGTCTTCGTCCGGTGTCATTCGTCCTGCTGTTGAACCATCGGATGAGATGGTGGGACATGGGATGAATTCTCGTTTCTTATCCGAACAGCAGCGGTGGACGACGGTTACTCCATCGGCTCCACCTCACGCAGCGGTAGATTTATTGGATCAATTGCATCCCGTGGCTCCTCCTTCAATCTCCACCGGTGAAACGAAACCATCGACAATTGATGATGAAGGCATTGATGCGATCTCCGAATTCGACGAGAACGGCAATCATCTGACCTTGGAACAACGCCGGACTCTTCTCAATGAGCAACGAAGACTTTACGAGAGTATAATGAAAGAAAAATCAGACAATGATGCTGCCATCGCGGCAGCGAAAGCCGACTCCTTTGACATGAGAAGTTCAAGTGCCGCAGCTCGCGTGATGCCTGGACGAGATGACGCCGAGTCATCTGCTGCACCAGGAGCAAGAGATCTAGCAGCCTCCTCTGCGGGTGAACAGGAGGATACAACAACACCGTCTTCGCAACGAAGGATTAAAATCGGGAGTCATCAAACGGTGTCCCTCCGTGGCCAAGAGAGTACGAAAAAGGCTATCAAAGATGGCACTGCCATCATCGTACAATGCATTAATTGTCAGCATTGGATGCAGATAACTGGTTCGGCGACACTAATGCTCTGCCCTATTTGCCAAGTTGTTAGTCCGGTGACGAAGCAGAATGAGGTACTGACAAAAGAAGAGGCCATACAATTGACAATAGATAGAAAGCTGGCTGAGAAATTGCAGGCCGAGATTAATGATGGAGAGGGGCCTCGGACGAAATCTGAGGAGGGATTCTTCTCACGAGTTTTTGGCGGTTCTGCTTCAGATAGTGTTGTTTCAGCATCGTCGCCTCCATCAACTTCCTCAGCATCAGTTGCGCAACAGCAGTCGGACTCGTGGTGGAATAGAATATCATCCATGGTTTCGTCCGGGGAGGACGACACTGCCCATCAACGCGGCGAGTTAGGGGTGACGCGCCCTCCAGGCTCCCATGTTGGTGCAGCATCACAATATCCGGCACAGCTTCGTGGCACTAATTCTTCGGTCGCAAGTGCTGCTGCGAGAGATGCGAGCCAGTATTCGACACACAATGAAGAAACGCGAGGGTTATTGGCCCCGGTGGTTGTCGACGGTAACGAAGAAAATCTACCCCCCGGGAGAGTCGCCGAGAGACAGCCATTATTTTCCTGTCTAGTGAACTCGGTATCGTCAGCTTCGGCGGCTCTTTTTACAACTGGGGAGACTGATAGTGAAGGCAATGTACATGGCGTCGATGGTAGCTCGCTCTTAGTTACGAATGCTGATCGGCGAGTGGGTGACAACAATGCTGGTGATTATTCAAGGTTGTCTGATCATGAATATAATCTCTGAACTCCCACTGCAGAATAACTTTGGCAGATATAGATGGAAGCCATTACTTCAGGTCAGTGTTCTTTCTATCATTTAGTCCATAGGAAAACAGTGCCGCTCATGTCAATTCTCCTCGCTTTTCACATCGACACTCGTGGCATTGGCCATCGTAGAACACACCCAAGCATACTTTCGACGCAGCTGAAATTAGGACACAGTTAGGCATTGCCGCGCTCTATAAATCGCCATCTCCTTCCAATATCGTGCCCTATCCTCAGCCGCTTTGCGCTCATGCCTCTTTCGCTCCTGTTCCGAGACCATCCTCCATCGTTCACCCAACGAGTTGCCCGTTACAGCGATGCGCTCCGCCTTAAGTTTTGGAATCATCTCGCACGTGAAGGAGAGGTAGGCGGTGATTGGATGCTTCGGTTTGTTTGGGTCCTTCTTTTTGAGATTCCTCTTCGCAACTTTTTGACGGTTCGTTCTCTTCGGATGTTGCTCATTAAGAAGGATTTCACCACCACCATTGGAATGGACGGTACTTGTGTTCCCATTGATGACCAATACTGACTCGCCCGAACCTCCCTTGAGCGAGTCCCATTCATGTTTGCTGACTGCAATCATCGACGGCATGTTTATGCTATGCTTAACTGATCTCAATCAATAGAGACGGATCACCAACGAATTTCATGTGGACAATTGGGCTGAGATCGAGACCAGTTTGAAATTTGAAAGTTGATAAAATTTTCGTCTTCGCGGTTGAGGTTCTTTGGCAGCATTGGTCCGAACTCCAGCACAACATGAGCATCATCCACAGAGAGAACAGGAAAACGATGAAGGCGTTTGCTATTGCAATTGCTTGTTTGCTACTGGCAATTCAACCGACCTGGTCAGTTGAAATCAACAAAATTTACCTTGATGTGAAGCCTGCAAACACATCCATGCACCTAGAATCCATTAGAATGATCCCTGTCTCGACCTTTCGATTGTCGTATGAGAGATCAGACTCGAATCGAACACGTGTAGGAGTAGTTGGGGCCGAGCTAGCTGCAGTAATCTCGGATGCCGTCGATATTATCCCCAAACGAGTATTGCCCTCGAAAGAAAAAGGAGGCAAGCCAATCGTATTGGAAAATTTTCCGAGCGTGAACGAGCAGACCCTGTTCATGTACACTGTTGGAGCAACACAGGAGCTGGCTCAAATGATCATCCAACTAGAGAGTCGAGCCGAAGCACAAATGAAAGAAATCGCTGATGTGTTCGGGGAGGTGGCTCAACTAGAAAAAATAATAAGTGCATCATCTGAAGGAGACGCCGAGCTGAGGATGAGAGAGGCTGCAGCCAAGGTTGAGATCGTACGGAATGAAATGGAGATGGAAATAATGAGGGCGAAGGACGAGGAGGAATACTCAGGAGCAATGAGAAAATTAGAAGACGAACAACTCCAGAGGAACGAGGCACTGACTTTCGAGCGAGTTCAGAGAGAAAATGCAGCTGCTAAGAAACGAACACAACAACTCATGAGAGCAAAGTTTGAAGCTAGCCATAGGATCGAGCGAACTCGAGCAGAAGCAGCCGAGGAAATGGCGACGATTGAACACGAACAAAAAATACTGCTCCAGAAGGCTGCGGAAGAGATGAAGATTCACACGGCGAAGGTCGTCGCTATTGCGAAGGCCGAGGCTGAACGAGCCAATGAGGACGTTCATCTTCGTCGGCTCCAAGCTGAGCATGAGCAGCGTCGAAAGAGAAATGTCGCAGCGATCAATACGGTATTCGCACACATGGCATCATCATTGTCACTCGCAGCCAAGAACCCAAAGCAGGTCTTTACTCTCATCGGATACGCTTGTCTCTTGGCAGCCGCCATATTTTCTGCGAAGGAGGCATCGCGTCTGATTCGATCGATAATTGAAGCGACCATTGGGAAACCTCAGCTTATCAGAGAAACATCAAGAAAAAACATTGTTTGGTATTTGCTCGCTCGAACTGCTCGATTTGTATCGCAACTCTCTCCCTGGAAGTGCAAAGTCAGGTCTGATTCGGTTGATGAATCATTCAGTGATCTAATATTGCCTAAAGAGTTGAAGGCGAGAGTTCTCGATTTGGCACAGTCAGCACGTAATGCACGGAGCCACAACGCTCCATTTCGTCATGTGTTGCTCTACGGCCCTCCTGGCACTGGTGAGTAAAAGTTTAATTCAATGACCTGCTCGTGTGTTGAATTATTCTATTTCTTAGCTTTGCTCGTCATGTTGCATTCAGGGAAAACGTTGGTTGCCAAGAAGCTAGCCAAAGTTATCGGCACAGACTATGCAATGATGTCGGGTGGAGACGTTAGTCCGTTAGGACCTGATGCTGTCACACAAATCCATCAACTATTTTCCTGGGCATCGATGTCACCTAAAGGAGTGGTTCTCTTTATTGACGAGGCAGAGTGCTTCCTCGGTGCAAGGGATTCCGGATTAATGAGTGATACCTCACATAATGCTCTGAATGCATTGCTATACAATACGGGAGGAGAGCGCAAGGATTTTATGCTCGTTCTAGCAACGAATAGAGCTGAAGACTTGGATGCAGCAGTACTTGATCGCTGCGATGAGTCACTCTTCTTCCCTCTCCCGAATGCCGAGTGTAGAAAAGACTTGATACTTCTCTACTTCGATCTTCATTTCCGCAAATTCATGGAAGCCAACAACAAGCATGAATTCTCGCTGAGGTCACGCCTAACACAAAACATCACCAAACAAAAGCCAAACCTAATGTCAATTGAGAGTGATCTAATGACGGGCCAACAACTCCAGTCAACTGTTGCCGTTACTCATGGATTCAGTGGTCGCGAGATAGGAAAGCTCATGATCGCGTTACAGGGAGCGATGTATGTAGCGAAAGATCACAAGCTTGATTTTGAAGCAGCGTGGAAGCTAATTAAAACCAAAGTGAAAGAGCATCATGAGAAGATTGATATGGTCCGTAAAAGAGTGGACTGTGCAAGGGACTCTACTGATGATGAACAAGTCGACCAATCTACTCGAAGTTCTCCTCGGTGCAGTTACGGCTCTCCAGCTGAGTAACACACTAAACTAGCACCCCGAACATCGATACCAACTCTTCAATTTCAAGATAGTTCATGACTATCTTCATCCGTCAATATGCAAACAAACAATGCATAGAATCATTCAATCGAAGGTTGTACAATATTTGAGAGAGGATAGAGTATGAGTTTGTGGATGCTACGTCGCACAGACGTACGCGTACGTAGGTAAGCATGTGATGCCATCTATGATACCAACGTAAGTAGGAGTTCATACGTTTGATTTCAAAAAAATCATTTTGGATCCAATTTCTCTTCGCTCTCGCGTGGTCCGCTGTCGCCCGCACCAACACCACACCGCACACCGCCGCCGGCCGCATCACCGCCTTCACCGACAATCGACAATTCTTTCATCGACTTCATCCGCTGCATAGCCGGATCGGCATCATCGAGAAGAAGAGAATAGTCCACGCGTATCCATTGTTGAAGCATTCATTTCGACTAGGTCGGGTAGAAGAGAATGTCATTGATACGAGCTGGTTCGACGGCACCGCCAGGAAGCTCGTCGGGACGTTCGATTTCATCGTCGCGACCAGTCGCTCCGGCTCTGTCATGCAATCTATGCAGCAAGCCGCTCGCGACGACATGCTTCCTTTGCGCCTGCGATTGCATTTTTTGTGAAGGTGAGAGCGCATTATTATTGTGTATTCTTGAATGTATAGAAATTTGGTGCCGGTTGTCGTGGGCTGAATGGATTTGATCGAATTATTTTCAATTTCTTCTTACCGTTATCTCCTTCTCTATGACCATCCTCTTTGCGTCGATCTGTTGAAATAGAATGCACCTACTCACACTTCGAGCAGAGCAGTGAATGCCCAACATGTCGACGGCGGCTCGGCGAAAATGACTTCACAGAGCTTGTTGTCGCCGACAATAGTTCCGACATTTCAAAGTCGAATATGCAGGCACTTTTCTCGAAGAAGAGTGGCAGTGGATGCCTTCATTATTCAGATGTATGTCAGAGTCTTATCCAACAGATCGAATGCTCAAAGCAAAGCACGAAATTTCTCCTGAAGCAACTGCTAGTGGAATCGCATCGTGCTGGTAGAACTAGTATGGAGGCAGCGAGAACACACGAATCTCTCCGAGCCGAGAACACTCAACTCAAGCAAGCCAATTCAACTCTACGACTACAGTACGAGCAGACTATCAACGATTTACAAAATAAGCTCAAAGCGAGGGAGAGTACGATATCAGAAATGAATCATATGCTTAACAACTTTCAGAAGATTCATGGCGTTCGTGGTGGAGGTGGAGGTGGAGTTGGTTCAGTTCCCCACACTGTGCCAAACTCTTCTTCGGCGAGCTTGACGAGTGGTCAGGGATCAGGCCCGCCGCTTCGAGGACTCATTGAACAACGTGAAGCCAACATGAAGGCGTATCAAAACGCTATGCATGCAACCAAGCCTCCATTCCTGAACGCCATGAACATGAATCGTAGTAAGTCACCAGTTACGAGTTTTCGACCATTCTCGTCGAGTAATAGCAGTTGCAGTGGATCGATTGCACCGAGGATTCGAGACTTGACGGCAAACTCGGCTTATAACTTCAGTGGAATGTCAAATCATAATCTGAACAAGCGTAGACGGGGCGGTACGCCAACATTACAGGGTACGAGTTCGCCGCATCATATAATGTCTCCAAATACTGCGTTCGCCCTTAACCAAGGGCCCCATGGGCAAAACATGTTCAATGGGCATAGGTAGGATTTATCGGGCTTGAGTTGACACCGCTGCATGCAATCATGATAAAGGTGTACAGTGTAGACCTAACACGAAATATATTTGTTTCATAACTTATTTATCTCAATCTACCGTTACTGGCCACTTCAATTCCAACCATTCCCTACTTTCAACAATAAACAGATGTTCTCGTTATCAAGCAAAGGTTGCGCCAAACGTTAAGACCGACACCAGAACGTTCGCTTGTTGCGTACATGAGAATGTCCCAACACAAGATCTCGCACAATTCATTACATTTCTAACCAGCCAATCTCAAAACCCAAGTATGTTGTGCAATATTATATCCCTGTCCATAGTCTATCTTCCTCGATCAATGGCTCCGAGAGACCAGAGAAAATGGAACCAGAACGAGTGGACTCGTCGTACGAAAATTCATGACTTGACATGCGCGTTACCGCGCCATCATATCGTACCAACTTATCACGGATGGCTCTTAGGGCAAAGAATCTATATATGAAAGAGAATTGAAAGTATTTGAATGTTGATGATTACAGAGTGTAATCTGTTGTTGTATCGACAACAGATTTTTCTCACCTCATGATTTCAACTGCTGCCAAAGAAGCAAAGATGATGTAGAACAGCGGAAGGAGATTTCTCAGGGTTTGAATCTGATTCGCACTCAAGTACAGAACACTCATATGATCCGTCAAATAGTCGAAGTACACATCCGGTGAAGCCAGCAAGGCTATTATGACGAACATGTAGAAGCAGACGATGAATGGTGCCGTGTATGCGCTCAGTAGAAGGCCGCATCGATTGCAGAGTTTGGTCGAAAATCCAATCAGTCCCATGATACTTGTAAACACCATGATGCTTCCAAATGTTAGCGAGACGATGGCAGCCTCCATCGCAGGATTCTCGAACTGTGTCATAATGAGAGATCCGTAAACGACGAAGGTTACACCAATTGCAGCATCAATGAGATGAATCGTCTTCACAAGGAACTGTCCAAATTTGTAGCAGCAACCGATATTGGCATCCTTCGCATCCTGCTCTTCCTGAGATATTTTTTTCTTCATAGATTTTTTTGACGATGATTTGCTGTTGGTGACAGATCGATTGTCCATTGCCCGTCGCCTTGCGTCACGGTCCTTTCGTCTAGACTCGCGTTCCTCGTCTCTTGAGCTTGAGCGAGAGGACGAAGCAGACGCCCATTCCGGCACATCGGCCATTAGCGGCGACGTTACCTCGTCCGATGCCGATGCCTTCGTTCTACTACTAAAGAATTTGACCATTGTCCTCTCTCAGTGTACAATGATGCCCCTAATAATTTGGTATCGGTGCGGATGCCGACTGCGACATAAAGAAAATCTCATGGTGTGTCTGTCGCTCGACGGTCGACGGTCGACGGACAGAGAAGGTGCATCGTCTGACAGAGGCTCAGGAGGTTCACCGTAGACAGATAGACTGAATTCCGTTGATTGTGCCAAGCAAGAGCAAGCAAGCGAGCCGCCGACAACCACTCCGACCACCGACCAGCATGACGATGACGGCCCTACCCGCCCCTTCCGTATCCGGCGGCAGTCGACCTACCAACACACCGCTCTCGCCTGCTCCTGCATCGAGCCAATCATCATCGTTTTCAATGGAGCTCGAGAACGGGCCCAGAAATGGCGGGTCGGCGAATGACACAGTACACCATGACGATGGCCGCCGGGTGTCCACCTACGAGCTGGTTTGCAATTATGTTATTGGGAAAGCGAAGCCATTAGTGTTTGGTCAGCTACTCGCATTCTGGTTGGTAAGTTCGCATATTGTTTAGTTATTTCAGTATGTTGAAAAAAGGTTCGAATTAAATACTAACAACCCAATTCTTGTGCTCATGTCATTTTATGTAATTCTCACAACGAATCGAAGGCTTCAACGGGAGCCATTCAATCAAAATTACACCTCGATTGCAATTTATCCGCGCCAATGTTTTCGTCGCTATCGTTCTACCTTCCTTTGAGCGTGGTTTGTCTAGGAATGATGATTTGTGGGGAGAGGAAACAGCATCATGAAGCTGCTCGCCACCAACACCGAAACAGTGTTGAAACTAATGTTGACCAGACGACGTCCGACTCTTCAGATTCGGATGCAACAATAACTCAGTCATCCATGAAAAAGAAAACATTTGCGAGACCTGAGAAGAGAAATCACTTAATTTCCAGCTGGTCACGAAGCAATCCAACCAATGGCAATGCAGATTATGGTGACTTGTTTAATGTTGCCAATGCTTTGCCAAAATCAGCTCCTCCGACCAAGCCATATTCCTTCTTTGGATTGATTCCTCTTCACTCGTCACCAAAGAGCTACGCATTAATCGCACTCTTCGATGTCTACGCCAGCTACACTACGATTCTCGCGTTTCGATATACTACCATCACTAGTGTCGCACTCTTTGACGCCTTCTCGATTCCTGCTTCAATTGTTGTTTCACGTTGCTTCTTCGGTCGGAGGTATACTAAAGTTCATCTCCTTGGTGTTTTGGTTTGTTGTGTGGGCATATCTCTGAATATGCTCATTGATTATCATGACGACAAAAAGATAGCAGCGGAGGGGAACTCAGCAAGCGCACAAGAGCAGCAAATTGAGGAAGATTATCCGCACAAAATTGCCGGTGATTTCCTAGCCATTATTGGCGGTATTCTATTTGGAGTTGTTAGCACATTGCAAGAAGTGACAGTCAAAGACGGTGGAATTACGGAATACCTAGGATGTTTCGCGTTCTTCGCATCGATCATTGCATTCGTTCAAGCGATTCTAACCGAACGGCAGGAGATTGTCGAATTTTTCAGCCAACCGGCTAGTGAAACATGTTCGGACAGTGAGGGGGAATTGCTTTTCTTGTTATTCGCCATTGGGTGCATGGTGAAATATGTTGCGAATGGAGCATTTTTGCAACTGTCGGATGCAGCATTTTTTAATTTGAGGTGAGCTCCTCAGTTGTTTGTCGCAACAGAGATGATTTCATTGATGATGACCACCTGTGTGATATTGTACTCACCACTCGAAATCGTCCGACTTACACCACCTCATCCCATCGATGTTCGCGTCATGCAACTTGTTCCGCAGCTTGCTCACGGGAGATGCGTGGTCGGTGGCGTTCAGTGTGTTTGGTGAAGGTATCAAGCCCGTACCACTATTTTACGTTGCTCTTTGCATTACGCTCTCAGGTGTGGTCATCTACGAAACGGCACCGAGTCCAGTCGTCCACCCTAAAGAAGGAGTTGTTGGTGGGGACATCCAGCTCACTGAACAACACAATTCCGAAAGAGAGGATGAAGTGGACGAAAATGCACATTCGATTATATGAGCACGTCTCATCTGTGTCAACGCCTCACAACTATTCAGTAAGTCACTCCTGTGCGAGTTAATCGTCATTAACAAAAGATCCTCTGAATTCATTACCCGCCCCCTTTCATCGTTACAAAGAGTGGCTACAACGCGTGCACGGTGCCCTTAGCTGGTTTTCTATTTTTTATTTTCAGGGAAAACATGTTGGACCATCGTCCACCCGCTTCGACAAAACCATTTCGGAAATCCAATTCAATATCCTCTCCACCTTCTTTTGTCCACATCGTTGGTGACTAATGACAACTCTGAATAATGAAAGTCGCACCGTTGAGCTCCCTCGCTCTCCTTCATTGAGTTTAGCTTCAGTGTCCTCGCAAAATGTCGCAGAGATACAGAAGGCTCCATCGTCGCCGACGAAGCCGAGAGCAGTACTGCTTGGTCAGTTACTTTCGTTGTGGTTTGTAAGTGAAAGTACAAGATTTATTTCTCTTCGTGAATATCATCATTCCTTACTCATGCATTCTCGAACTGATAGGCATCAACAGGAGCAATACAATCAAAATTATATCTAGATTGTCGGCGGTCGGCACCGATGTTTTCATCGTTATCATTCTACTTTCCGTTGAGCGTGATTTGTTTAGGATGGTTGATGTGGGAGGAGGAGAGGAATAATGCTCAATCCAATTCCACGTCACAACATCGAGCAAACGATGTAATCGATGATAAGACTTCGGGCTGCGAAGATGCGCAAAAGAAGTCTTTGGGCAACGAAAATGAAAAGCAGGGATCTACAATACTAGCGAAAAAAGAGCGGAGAAATCACTTACTTTCGAGATGGTCACGAAACCCTCCAGTCTCAGAAAACGCGGATGATCCTTCCTCCTCTGTAAAAGACAGTGTGAGCTCAGTTACAATCAACGTTGGAAATGCTCCTCAGACATCCTCTCAAACTAAGCCATATTCCTTCTTTGGATTGATCCCTCTCAAAACGTCGACACGCAAGTATGCAATGATTGCATTCTTCGATGTCTATGCCAGCTACACAACGATACTTGCGTTTAGATATACTACCATCACCAGTGTCGCACTTTTCGACGCATTCGGCATCCCTTCGGCAATAATTGTTTCGCGGTACTTCTTTCGACGAAGATACACCACAGTTCATCTGTTAGGTGTGATGGTTTGTTGCGTTGGAATAGCTCTGAATGTTCTGCTTGATTATAGGGCGGACAAAAAAGTAGCTGTTGCAAACGATGGAGCAAGTACGCAAGTGCAATCGAACGAAGACGACTACCCTCACAAAATTGCTGGAGATATCTTTGCCATCATTGGTGGGATACTATTCGGCATCGCCAGCACTTTACAAGAAGTGACAGTTAAAGATGGCGCGCTGGTAGAATACTTGGGTTGTTTCACGTTCTTTGCATCGATCATTGCGTTCTTTCAAGCAATTCTAACCGAACGGCAGGAGATTGCGGAACTTTTCAGCCCATCGGACAGTGATTCTTGTTCGGAAAGTGAGGGAGAGTTGCTGTTCATGTTGTTTTCAATTGGTAGCATGGTTAGGTATGTTGCGAATGGAGCATTTTTACAACTGTCGGATGCAGCATTTTTCAATCTGAGGTGAGCTCTTCCTTGCTGAATTCCTTGAATCATCAAAGTGATCAAACGTCCAATGCTAACATGCATGATTATTGTAACATTTCTTTGCAAAGTCTACTCACGGGAGACGCGTGGGCTGTCGCGTTCAGTGTGTTTGCAGAAGGCATCGTACCATCCCCTTCGTTCTATGCTGCACTTTTCATCACACTAACGGGTGTAGTCATCTACGAGACGGCACCAAGTCCAGTGATCAAACCGAAAACAGTAAAAGTAGCAGCTGTGGACATTGAGCTCACAGAGCATCACAGGATTGGGAGCGATGATCTGGTTGAGATAAAGCTTACAGAAGACGACAATAAGATAATATGATGTGTAATGAGTATTTATTTCCATCTTGAGCTTAACGGCACTTCTTCTAGTACTCCTCTACTCAATAATCATTCCGGTTCCATTGAATGAGATGCGAAATGGCGGGAAGGACTTGCATGGACTGTCCGTCGTCAGTCAATACCGCTGGCAGCTGGTACTGGTAACGCCGCCCCACAACACCAACCTACAACCTACACAACCCTAAGCGAGGCTCATCATCGACCACGGACCATGACCATGGTGGGGAGCCCTGGAGCCAACGACGCGGCGCATTCTCCTGGATCTGAATCTACTAGGAGGCGAAAGCAATCATTGTCGCCTATGCGTCCATGGGAACCAGTTCCGTTTCAGATGGAGCTTGGCGATGACGATGAACACGAGCCCGACAATGACAATCATGAGTTAGGGATTTCTACTCCGAAAACATGCACTCCAGCCGACGAGAGGCAACAAGTGACAATGCGAGAGTCGATATGGAATCATATTATTGGAAAGTCAAAAGCACTCGTGCTTGGTCAAATGTTGGCATTTTGGTTGGTAAGTGCTTTGTTTCTGATTGCATTGCGTTTTGATGATTGCAACAGGCTTACGCTCATGAGAAAACACTCTCTTCCAATCAATACAGGCTTCAACAGGAGCCGTACAATCTAAACTGTACCTTGATTGTGATTTATCGGCACCGATGTTTTCAATTTTATGTTTCTACTTTCCATTGAGCATCATATTCCTTGGGTTGTTAAAGTGGAGGGAGAGGGACTCGCTGCGACAATCGCTATCTCCGCTATCTCAAGTGGACGATTGGAATATTGGAATAGATGACCATTCGCAACACAATTCAACAAATCAGACATCTGTCAACAATGAAGTCGCCGAAGATGATGTGCTGGATGAGGATGGCAATTACCACTTGGAATCTATCAATCGTCGTCGCACTCAGAAATCACCCCATGAAAAGGTATATTCCTTCTTCGGACTAATTTCCCTTCAGACATCATTACGAAGGTATGCGATGATGGCAATGATTGATGTCTACGCAAACTACACAACGGTGCTTGCATACAAATTCACAACTATCACGAGTGTGGCGATTTTCGACGCCTTTGCCATCCCTTCCGCGATCATTGTTTCGCGTTGCTTCTTTGGTCGGAGATACACCAAAGTTCATCTTTTAGGTGTAATGATTTGTTCCATCGGCATAACTCTGAATGTCCTACTTGATTATCGGGAGGACAAAAAGGTAGCAGCGGAAGGGGATGGCGAAGCGAGCGCACAAGAACAACTAATCGAAGCAGACTATCCTCACAAACTCGCCGGTGATTTCCTAGCCATCATTGGCGGTATTCTCTTTGGACTTTCAAACACATTGCAAGAAGTGACAGTCAAAGATGGCGCGCTGGTAGAATATCTGGGATGTTTCACATTCTTCGCGGCCATCATTGCGTTCGTTCAAGCAATTCTAACAGAGTCGCAAGAGGTTGTTGAATTTTTCACTGAACCGGCAACTGCAACCTGTAACGACAAGGAGGGAGAGCATCTTTTATTCTTCTTCGCTACTGGTGGAATGATTTCTTATATTGGAAACGGAGCATTTCTTCAAATATCGGATGCAGCATTTTTCAATTTGAGGTAAGCGACATTGCACAATTAATCAGTGTTAACTTCACAGATCGGACAATGGAACGAGTCCATCATACACTCATTATTGTTCTTCGTTCTACTTGCATATCGCAGCTTGCTTACTGGAGATGCGTGGGCTGTTGCGTTCAGTGTGTTTGCAGAAGGTATCAAACCTCCACCTGCATTTTACGTTGCACTCATTATCACGTTGTCGGGGGTGGTCATCTACGAAACTGCGCCTAGTCCGGTGGTGGATTCAAATGAATATGTTGAGGAAATTCAGCTAACGGAACATCGCAGCACACGGAGCAAGGATCATCAGGATGAGCAACNATGAATATGTTGAGGAAATTCAGCTAACGGAACATCGCAGCACACGGAGCAAGGATCATCAGGATGAGCAACATAGAAATATTTTATCATGATCGAGGCTGTCGGCTTGTGCTAATTGCTGCACCTTTCATTTATGTCATACTATGCAGGGCTAATCGAGGAGCCATACCTTGATATTGTAGTTTCTCATTACTCCTCTTCAATCAAGTCTAGTAAGGGAATTTTGTCCTGATGATTCTTTTACTATTTCTTTGAGGTAGACTCAAATCGGTAGTGAACTCAACAATGAATTCAACTGTAACAATGAACTCGACTGTAGAAGTTTGATTAGAGGAGCTGATCGGCTCCTATATTAGAATCAGTTAGCCTCGCGATTCTAGAGAACTTCCCACTCACAAAAATTACTTTACATTTCAAGCAGGGAAGATTGGCAACCAATCACCGTAACGCTATGACAATGGCGGGCGATATCAAATCATCATCATCTTGGTTCATCTCTTACATTCGCCAGATCTGCCTCCAATCCATCCTGCTCATCATCCTCCAAAAAATCCATATCACTTCCCCCCACAACCATCATCGATGTATCACGATGCAACAATTGTCGTTTCACCTCGTTAATATCCAACTCTTCCATTATAGACGTGGGTACCTCCACTTCCGCATCATCGTCATCTTCATCCTCTGCATCATCATCATCGCCGCAAGCCGTGGAACTCAATACTCCCAAAGTCGCTATGGAACTAGTAAGTTTGCCATTCAAAATAGGTTTCTCTCGTAGGTGGATCATACCGTCGGGAAATTCTAAAATATCATTGCCATCCTTCCCTTCGTCGTCGTCCTCCTCTTCCTCCTCCTCGATAACTCCACCGTCATTATCATCATCGACACCCTCCTCGTCCTCTTCCTCATTCAATGTATTCAATTGCAATGCAGCTGGAGAACTAAGCGACTTATTTCCTGCCATGTTATGCCCCTCCCTCAACAACACTGTTCGTTCCGGCGATAAATTTTCCTCCCCGGCCACTGCTGCCATGCTGCTCATCTCGGATGATTCCTCCACGGTATTACTACCACTACTCCCACTCGATGGTCGTTTACAAAATGTCAAATTAGTAAAAGCATGCACATCCTCGAGTGCTTCTTCACTCATACGTTCATTCAGCGTGGGCAAACTGCCGCCATTATTCCCCGAAATGCAGTGTTTGCGCAAAAGTTCTTGCATCTCCCCCTGGGTAGTTTCTGGATCTAAATCACGAAATCCAAGCTTGTCTAATAGTATATCCCGATCAATGAGGATTGTTAGTTCACCACTACCACTTCTACCATGATGAGAATGATGAGAATGTAGACGATGATGTTCGTTGGTGGCAGCAATTCCATCGAGGGAAGAACCCACCGATATCGAGGGAGAGACACCTGTGCCAGTAATGACTAGCTCAGCCAATGCAGTACCAGACAAATTGCGACTAGGGGGGCTACTACTATTTCGTCGTGATCCGGGACGTGATCGCGATGAGCTGCGAGAGCGTGGTGCACCGCAAAGCTTGGCGGGTGTTCGAAGGGCGTGGAGATGCATGGGGGCAGCGTAGAGGGCCTCATCATCATCATCATCTGCGTCGTCGTCGACTTCTTCAGCTTTGTTAGCTGCTACTGCTACTGCTTCCGTAGCTGGTGCAGCATCAGCGGCATCGTCGTCGTCGTTGGGTAACGCAATATCCAAAGAGCAAGACGAAGAGCGGGTCATTAGCAGTTTCGTCCCAGTATTGACATCGTCGGTATTCACTGCGCCTGTGTCTGCGCCGGTGCCAACACCAGCGGCAAACGACGAGGCATCTTCTTCTGCCTCAGTGATGGCAACGGAAGATCCAGCAATGGTGTCCACCGTATCGGCGGCGAGGGAGGCAGTATCGTTGTCGACGGGGGCAGACATCATCTTGACCACGTAATATTATGATGCAATTGAAATAAATAAATAATTGAGAACGCTGTTATGACTATCGTACTTGCTGTTGTTGTGTCTTGTTGTTGGTGGTGCGTGCCTCTCTCTCGCTCATCATCGCGGTCGGCAGGGCGGGGCTCTTCCCGCCAAAAGCTGCCACACGTGTGAGTGAATTTCTAAAATGGCGGGAAGAGATTCGATTTTCTCTGCATGATTTCCGCCATGTAGACACAACTGCGGTAGAAAAATCGCGCGAACATGAAATGGCGGGAACTGCACTTACCACCAAAACCAACCGCAACAGCAAGAGCGTCACTTTCCGACGGCAAACCATGGCGCACGGCGGCAACTATCGAGGCTTATCGTAGCAGCACAGGGCGATTCGAGAGCAGTAATGACGCAATAGGAGGGAGTATCGTAGAAGAAATGTCGCAGCGAGATGAAATGAGGGTTAGCCCAGTAGATAACAGCAACGGGGGCAATGACACCGACGCAGAGCAGCAGCATCCACCACCGTCGATGACGACGACGACGCTATGGGAATCGCCTCCCAAATTGCAGCAAAGACCAATGACAACCTATCATATAGCGACGGCATCTCCACCAATTGCTACTACTAATAATTCACTGTCCCCTCTCCGAAATAGAAGAAATACAAGTCCAAGCTCAAGCAATTCTCAAGATCATAATCATCATGGAAATAGTAGTAGTTGTGAGGGATCAGGCGAATCGACTGCAGCACTTCGAATCGACGACTACAAACAACAACAACAACAACAACAACAGCAGCAGCAGCAACCCCAACAGACAGCAATACCCGAAGAAGCAGAATTCGATACTACCATCAGCAACAAGAACAACAATGACAACGACAATAATAACAATATCCTCCTCCTACAATCCTTCTGGCGAACATACGACACCATAATCATTCTCTCCATCTGCTCCATTATTGGAATAGTCTTCCGTATGCTCAGTGCTAAATGGTTCCGATTAGAAATGGGATCGGTTTTTTCAGAAGATTCGGCACTTGGGACGAATTTACCATTGAATGTATGGAGTTGTTTCTTGATGGGATTGCTTTGTAGTGGAAGGTGAGAGACGAGAGTGAATGAATGGTACAGTATTGCCCAATTTGTATTTCTCCTGTCCCTCGTTCTCAAACAATCATGCAAATCATCGTCGGACTGCTCATTTTCTTAGAGAGGCGATGGGAATTGTTCGCTCTAAAGTGTATGGTGGAGCCAATCCCTATGGGACGGGTAGAGGCATAATAGATGTGGGTAAAGGGGCGTATCGGTAAGTTGTTTTCCCCAACTGATGCGCTGGCAAATCCTTATGGTTTGTGTCTGTACGCTGGCATTCAACATCACATCTCTCACACACTCTCTCTAGGGGAGTCATGCATGCTGGTAGAGCTGGTATCCATCGCGCTCGAGGCTGTGTCGGTGTTCAGAAAACTACTAGTAACGATCGATGGGAGAAAATGAAATCATCATCGTCATCATCATCTATGAACATGACCAATCCTAGCTTTCGCAGACGACAAAGAAGTAGTAGTGCACAAGTAGACGATGATGATGGTATCAGATCAAGCACTGGACAACCGGGTCATGATGAATTCAATGATCAATGCGTCAATCAGCATCCTGGAGGTAGTGATGAGTCCACCATCGCGGGCTTACTTGGACTTGATGATGAATTTCGGATTGTCGGATCCAATAATACTAACAGTGAGGATGAGATACGTGATGTTCAGCTACGTGCATTGACACGACGGATACTTGCCAGTCCGAGCCTTGCATTTTTCCCCGCAAAGAAGGTTGAGAACGATGTCATGTGAGTAGAAGGAGTTGTTCTCCTTTGGTTTTCTAAATACGCTTGTAGCGCCCACGATGATGTGCGCTTTAGTCAAGGAGCGAGCTGATCCCGTTATTTTGCTGCTTCCGCTTTTTAGGGAACACTATGAAATTGAGGCTCCATCATCGCCAAAATCAATGGCGCCCGATGATTGCTTTGAAATCGGAAACTTGGATGAAATTGATGAGATGACGTCGGGTTTCGGTACAGGAGGAGGAGTGTCTGGTCAGCAGAGCTTAGTGCAGAATTCTTCTCAGTTTGCAACGGAACCGCAACATAAATCTACACCTTCTATTGACACTATCGAGGAAGTTGTTACTGAGCGAGGGCATTCAATAAGTGATCACGTCACTACCATTCGGCGTGTTCGTCATTTGGATGGGTGGGATGTCGACACGTCTCCGGAAAAAATGAAGCACATTATTTTACTCGGTTGTCGAATGGGATTCTGTGGAGCACTTGGTACCTTTGCGAGCTTGAATGCTAGTGTTGTTCGCCTCCTAAAAGTAGGATTGTACGGAGAAGCGCTCATGGGGTATGCGATCAGCATCCAACTGGGAATTGTCTCCTACAGATTCGGTCAGCACCTAGCTGTGTATATCTTTGTATGGAGATGTAGACGAGAGACGAAGCGGGAGGAACGAGGAGGGTACGGACTACGCTTGCAGCACATGGATATAGAGGAGGATGTTTCCTCCGCCACCATTCATCCAAGCACACAAGAACCACCCCGTCGCCGACGGTATATTTCTGTTCGAGCGTGTGCAACATTTGTGTTCTTCGCTACGTTTGTGTCATTGATCTTAGCCATCATATTCTTCCCTGCACATAGGCCGTATTTGATTAGCCTCCTCTTCACTCCATTCGGTTGTCTTGCTAGATGGAAGTTAATGAACAAATACAACAAATCTCTGCCTGGCTTTCCACTGGGTACATTTGCATGCAATATCGGTGGCTGTGCACTGAGTGGTAGTTTGGCTTCTTTCATCGCTGGCAAGTGCACCCTTTTGCAACGAATAATTGATGAATGTCCCCTGACTCTTTCACAGCTAACGACATATTTGTTGTATCATCAGGTAACCCAGGTGCAGACGGCAATCTTGTTTTGACTTCCATGATAGCAGGTTTTGCAGGAGCTCTGAGCACTTTCGCAGCATTTATTATTGGTACGTCGAGAACGATTGGATGAACTTCTTTCCTCTATTGCCGCACTCACATCGACGTTCTGTTGCACAGAGATATTATCACTGATCGATCCCATCATTTTCAAGTTCGACGGCGTGGTTTATTCAATAATCACAATACTATGGGCAGTGATTATCGGTTTTGTCGTCAGCCAGGCGAAAAATTGGGCAGATGAAATGTAGCTCGTATGCACTCGTTCGTCAGTAGACAATGCAGAGATGATATTATGGAAATACGTCGGCTGTGTTTGAAGACAAATAGCAATGGAGCGCTCGGGTTTGAGGCCTAAATCCTCTTGATGATTTCATGGAACTACACACTATATCGGTGCTTGTTGGAGTCGAGATGATCTCGAAATCGCCTGAGGACCACCGCAAGCATTACACCGAACCTAGCTGAATTGACTAGTAAGACTAATAATTTACATTGATATACGCTTACGTGGAATGTTGTATTGATGAATCACTGAGAGCAGTCCTGCCCTCTTCCAATCTCTCCAAGATGGTACCTAGCTCACGGATAAATTCATCTGGATCACTCGTGTTCGAATTTCTACTGGCTGCTGCATTTTCTGAATGACTTCTTGCATTAGCTGGTGTACAAAATTTTGACAAGGAAGAGAGTGCCGCCACGAAGCATGACAGAGCTAGCAGTAGAATCATCCCCAGGCAAGTGAATGGAAGCATTAATAGAGAAGATAGAAAACTGCCCCAGAAGGAAATGCAGTTTACCACTACCGTAATGTGCGACGTTGACGAGTGAGGATGCAGAGAACAATTCATCACAAGGCATGGAATAAAATACGATGAGAGCTACTCACCACGCTCTCTATTTGTGTTTCCGCAGCTTGGAACAAAACAAGGACAAAGTAACATACTGACTAGAGTCAATACCACCGACGGAATTCCAAGCACGATTATTTGAAAGCCCGACATCAGTCTTGCCCCCCAAATGGTGCATCGCAATGGGTCTGTATTCTCGTCTAGCTGCAGATTCGCGCATCCTCTCAGGTTCCTATATTGTAAATGCAGTAAACACAGCATCATTCAGGGACAAGCAGGGATAGGTGCAATAGTTAGAGGTATGCCGACTGCCGACTCACCACCAGCGAAAGTGTTCCGGGAACGCCCCATCATCCACAATTGCCCCGCACAGCCAACAGAAGTGAGTTCCACATGATCCACATTTGATTTGATTACAACCACCCTCTTTTGAGACCGATATGCCACAGGTAGGACAGGGCTTGGCACGAAGAACACGGCTGGCGAAATCAACATTGGCTCGATCAAGTTCCAAGGACTTCTTGTGATATTCAGTGCATGAAATTCTACTTGTAGAATCAGTTCCGGAGTGAGCGTTGGAATGGAAGTAACAGAATTCCTTGCTGCATTTATGGCAGGTAACAATGGGAGTTTTTGATTTAATAAGAGCGGGGGTGGTTTCATCCTGAGGTATTTTAGCAAGATTGCTCTCCAGGGGTGGCTTGCTCCCCCGTTCATCAGTAATTGAGCTCGACATCGCTTCATCATAACTCGGCGTCGCTTCATCATTATTGATCGACGACGTAGTCAAGGTAGGAATGACACCATCTGATGGCTCGATATCACTGTCTACTTTCGGGTTTTCTTTCTGCTCTTTGTCAGCCGCGACAACAATCTCAATGTTCTCGTCCCTCTGGGCATCCCTGGATGACGTATCTTTCGCATTGCCCCGCCTAGGAGTACGTTGAAAGACACTCAGCAAATTTCCCGTCGAAACATTGGATCTATCAGTGGCAGTAGCTGCTGCAACCGCAGGAGCAGCATCCTGTGATAAAAACTTGGACTGGTATTGTTTCATAGCCTCCTCGTCAAAAAGATGCGCTTCGTCGCAATTTGGACATCTCCGTACTGCATCCCTACCATGATGGAGGTCGAACTTGATCTTTTGGTATTTTATCCATAGTTGATCCGCTATGTCCTCACTTTTGTTATTTTTGCAAGTGCTGCTCTTTGACGTGAAGATATGGTAGCATGGATCATCGGCAGTGCAGAACAAATCAGCCCTAGTGTTGGATTCGTCGTCATCGCCCACAGAAAGATGTAGCAGCTGATCGATATCCATCTCTTCTAAAAGCACATTGCATAGACGAAAATCATCGTCTTCGGTAGAAGATACTTTGAAGTGGCAACAAGGGATGTCTACTTCTCCGTCGAAGAGCTTGGAGCGGACGTAGGCGCGTAGGCAAGTGGTGCAGAATTGATGGTTGCAAGACGACAGTTGAAAAATAGGGCAAGATGCACCATCGGCATCTCGCTTGCAGTCATTGGAATCGTCGAGATCACACGTGGTGGTGGTGTACGCAGCTGGCTTTTCAACGAGGCAAATTGGACATGTAAAGGTTGTCTCATCGTCGGGATGAGTACAACATGATGTGGACGAAGGATTCGACGACATGCTTCTCGCCGTTCGAAGGTAAAAATGATATTAAGAAGGTGGGAATTTCAACGATCCAATCACCTCAGCGAATACAACTGAAATGTGACAATGATATATTTGGCTCTATCGGGCCCTCTTTCCATTGCAATATGCCGTATCTTTCCGAATCCGAAGCGATATTCATTTCATGGTGTCGTGTTCATGTTCATGGTCGTCGGTGCCGGTCCGGCTCCGCTCTTCCGCCAGCCGGAGGTGAATGAACTCTCTCCCGTCCCGCGCAAATTGTTTGTCTTCTTTCCCGCCACATTCTTTCCACAGTTTCCTTCCCGCCATTTCTTTCGCCAGAATCTTTCTTCCCGCCATAAGTAATACGGCCTGTTCTCACTGTCCAGCACCGGCACCATCACCACCAACCCATCATCATCATGGCCGCCGATCAGCAACGACATGCCTCATCAACCCACCACAACCATAGTAGATTCGATCAAGTAGTTGACGACGATGAATATGTCATCCTATACTGTGCAATGACCGTCAATTCCATGACAGGTGAGTCTTCGTCGGGGGTGTCGGACGCCTCCGTCGTCCGTCGACGATGACCATCGAGGAGATTTCGAGAGATTCTTCCGTAGTCCCATGATTATACGATATTAGTATCATTTATTATCTGAGTAACTGCATATGTTGTTGGATACACCACATCTACGCGATGTCGACGGCAACTATAATTTGGATATTATTGCATTCACTGCTGCCGTTGCCACTTGCTCATCTTCATTCGGTTTAACCCCACTCACTCCCACAGCACCAACACACATTTCATTGGCAAAGATAGGTAACCCCCCTCGCATGAGAACGAACGGCGCCGATAATAGCGCAGTTCTACTGCTTCCATCAGAGACATTTGTTGCGTCTTCGAGTACGCCGGTGGGTTTGTGAAATAGAGCCGCAGTTTTCGCCTTCCCCACTGCAATCTCATGTGATGCAGGAAATGCATCATCGCATCTGTTGACAAGTAGTGGAACACCTCCAGCATCGGAAATGGCAATTGTAACTTTCCACCCCTTCGCCGACGCTTCTTGGCATGCCGCATCCATCGCCGCTTGTGCCGCCGCGGATGTCAAAGTAAAGGTTGATTTGAACATTGACTCGTACACAATGATGTACGTTGGTCTCTGTTTTGGTGTTATGGATATGTGTCCCTGGAGAAAACCGGCGGTTATTGAAATGAAGCTCAACGGAACCAAAAGAATGGTCAGTACCGTAGTGAACGACAACATCATGGTGAGCGGTGAGTTATGATTTGAGTTGTGTGGTGGTGGAAGGCGGCCATGCACGCACACTGCACAAGCACAATGCGAAGAGCTCGTTTGGCGATATTTGGTACGGGTTGTTCCTCTCGCAATTTCGCTGATTCGCAACCTTCTTCTTCGGCTTCGTTGGACCGAGCATTGAATATGAATTCAAAATGCTCTAACGTGTTCGCTGCCCTGCCGCGGCCTCCGTGTTACAGCCCCGACGCTGACAACATCTCGTGTGACGTGGGACACAGGTGACCGACCAGCAGCTGCTTGCAAACTTGCACCGCGGAGCTCTTCACCCGACGAAGAGAAAACGAAAATGGCGCCTTATCGCAAGCTATCTCTCACAGTCGACATGCCCGCTAGCATCGACATAGAGCACAAGCTCAAAGGTATCAGCCATACTCTAAATCCAAAAAAAGGTGTGGCACTCGAGGTGCATTTCAAAACACCGCCCCCAACTCTCTTTTGCCTTCCTCACAGATGCTTTTGATCCGCCCGGCCTTCAAGCTGACATAACTACTTCAGCATAAAAACAAGTGGAATAGTGCGTTGTGTGCGTAATGGTCCTGGGTTGAGGACCCGGTCTCTCCTGACAGTCACGATAATGAATTCGTAGCTTGTCCAAGTATCGTTAGACACGTGTAAAGATTCACGTGCATCGTCTGAGTTGTATGGTAGGAATTGACCTGAGCCGACGACATGACACCGTCGAGTGAGGACGAGTTGAAGTTCGTGCGTATGACACCGTCAAGTGAGGACGAGTAGAAGATCACGCGTATGACACCGTCGAGAGTGAGGACGAGTAGAAGTTCATGCGTTCGGCAAGGACATTCACCATGACTTGACACAAAGAGGTGTGGCACTGTGGGTGCATGGATACACCGCCCCCCCTTCTTTTGCATTCTTTCCTTCTGCATTCAATCCTTTCATTAAGCAATACATCATGTAATTCGGTTAAGCAAGAGAATGTGTCGAAGTTCGAAGTAATAATATGATGCTATTACAGAGTCATGCGAGACGTTCCAGACTCATCGACTAATCATCAATATCATCATCATTAGGCTTCTTACACTCCATCGACACACATAGAGGTAACATCATGGTGTTAGGTGTTGTTTGTTTGACATTTCATTCATCGCTTACTTGGTCTGATTGGCAACACCTTCAATCCTAGCTCTCACATCAGCCAAATCACCCAAATACATTCCACGCAACGGCCCAATAGCATCCTTACTCGGTATGACATTCAAATCATCATCGAGCTCATACACAAGTGGTACACCGGTGGGAATATTCAATCCAGTAATATCCTCCTCGCTAATTCCATCAAGATGCATCACCAACGCTCGAAGAGTGTTGCCATGGGCGGCAATGAGCACCTTCTTTCCAGATTTGATGTCCGGCGCAATCTCCGACTTCCAAACCGGCATGAATCGTTCTGCGGTAGTTTTGAGACTCTCGGCCTTGGGCAAATCGGCCTTGTCGACATTGGCATATCGCGGATCATTTCCGGGGTAATATTCACTCGACTCATCACATTCCGGGGGTGGAATATCATAACTCCTCCTCCAGATCAACACCTGCTCCTTTCCATGTCGATCTACCGTCTCCTGCTTATTCAAACCCTGCAATCCACCGTAATGGCGTTCATTTAAACGCCATGTGTTCACAATGGGAATGTACATCAAATCCAACTCTTCCAAAACAATCCACAATGTCTTGATAGCACGCTTCAACACACTGGTGTAGGCCACGTCGAAGGTAAAGCCGCCAGCCTTGAGGAGTTGTCCACCCTGCGCTGCCTCGCCCAATCCCTTTTCATTGAGGGGCGCATCGGCCCATCCAGTGAAGATGTTGAGATCATTCCATGTTGATTCGCCGTGACGTACGAGCACGAGTTTGTGAGAGAAGAGCTCCGTCGACGACGACGAAGTTGATGTCGGTTGTTGTTGCCGAAGGCGAAGGTTGTGGTGTGCGGCGGGGATAGGTGTGACAAAGGCGGAGGAGGTCGTCGCGCAGACGGCGGCCAATACAACGAGGATTGAATATCGTGATGATAACATCATGCTTGAGAAAGGTGGATAGGATAGGGTTGCAAAGGAGTGCAACAGTGAAGGTAGATAATAATATTATTATGTTGCACTTCCGCTGCCGATGCCGATGCCGATGGAAGGTGATGTCGACTGCACTGCCGACGACGAAGCCCGCCGACAAGGAGTGGACACAAGAGACGCCATACGTACGGAGATCTTTTTTGGATTTGAATGATACGTAGGAATTCCATAGGACGCGATCTTTTGAACTCTCCTCCACCTTCCTCCACTTTGACGTGCTTTGATGTGCTTTTTCGAGAGAGAACCCATGACGACCACCGACGCTCGACGATGGCACACAATCCACCCTATCCGCTTTGTATCAGTCTCTCACCATGGCAAAATTCAACTGCGCCGCTCTCCTCCTCGCTCTTGCACTTGGTACGTTACTTCTTAATTCATCGGTAATATCACGATATGTAGTAGTTGGTCTCGGCGTCCACCGTCGTTTCAAAGTGGGGATTGTACAATATGATATTGGTCACCCTGCCGAATGCCGATTGCCGAATCTTTTTCTTCTCTCACACTCTCACTTCCTGATCTATTTCATCTGAAACAATTGTTTGACGATCCATCAGGAGAATCATCTGCCTTCACTCACTCGGCATCACGAAACGCCCGCATCAACACTCAATTGGACATGGCGAAGATTTCAAGTGTAAAGGCTCGTGAGATTTTGGATTCGCGTGGTAACCCCACCGTCGAGGTGCGTCTCGTACCTCTCACTTTCTGTCTTTTCATGATGATGTGTACATTATGCACTCGCGATTATTTCAATGCTTCGTTTGTCATAATATCGTATTTCCAACTGTGTGCTACACGTCGAACCGACTCACATGCTACCGAAATTTTTGTGTAGGTCGAACTCTGCACCGAAGACGGCAAATTCGTCGCCTCCGTCCCCTCCGGTGCCTCCACCGGTGCCTACGAGGCATGTGAGCTCCGCGATGGTGGATCACGATACTTGGGAAAGGGTGTCTTGACGGCTGTCAAGAATGTCAATGAGGTTTTGGGCCCGGCGGTTATTGGGATGGATCCGGCCGATCAGCGTGCAGTGGACACTAAGATGATTGAGATTGATGGAACAAAGAATAAGAGCAATATGGGTGCCAATGGTAAGTCCGGTGAAGATCTGAATGAAACGTATTGAATATGTCGAATCATACATTATCTTATCCATCGCGCAATTACTCATGCATCTCAACTTTTTTATTTGTGTCACCACATGCATTGTCACCATCTACTCTATTTCCTCCGAAACAATTATAATGCACACCTACCAACCTGACAAAAACAGCCATTCTCGGAGTCTCCCTGGCCTGCTCCAAGGCTGGTGCCGCCGCAAACAAACTCCCTCTCTATGCTCACTACGCCAAGCTGGCTGGGAACACCGAAGCCAAGTACACCATGCCCGTACCATGCTTCAATGTCATCAACGGTGGTAGCCACGCCGGGAACAAACTCGCCTTCCAAGAGTACTTTGTCATCCCCACCGGCGCCACTAGCTTTGCCGAGGCCATGCAAATTGGATGTGAGGTATACCACACACTTGGTAAAATTATCAAGGCCAAGTTTGGTGGAGATGCCACCCTCATTGGTGACGAGGGTGGATTTGCACCTCCCTGCGATAATCGTGAGGGGTGTGAGCTCATCATGGAGGCATTGAAGAAGGCGGGATATGAAGATAAATGCTCCATTGGTCTGGATGTTGCCGCGTCGGAATTCCGTGTCAAGGGCGAAGATAGGTACGATCTCGATTTCAAGTATGATGGAGATATCATTTCGGGTACCGAGCTTGGAGATCTCTACCAGAGCCTTGCCGCCGACTATCCCATTGTCACCATCGAAGATCCCTTCGATGAGGATGATTGGGAGAATTGGTCCAAGTTCACGGAGAAGAATGGGAAGGCGTTCCAGGTGGTGGGAGATGATTTGACGGTAACCAACATTGAGAAGATTGATCGCGCCATTACCGAAAAGGCCTGCACTTGTCTTTTGCTGAAGGTGAATCAGATCGGTTCGATCAGTGAGTCGATCGATGCAGTGAAGAAGTCGAAGCAGGCTGGATGGGGTGTCATGACGAGCCATAGGAGTGGTGAGACGGAGGATACGTACATTGCTGACTTGGCCGTTGGACTATGCACTGGCCAGATCAAGACGGGTGCACCATGCCGTTCGGAGAGGTTGGCCAAGTACAACCAGCTTTTGAGGATTGAGGAGGAGTTAGGTGCCGAGAATACTCACTATGCTGGAAAGGGATTCCGAACAACATCTTGGATGGGTTAAGAAGTGAGAGATTGCAAACAATATTGCAGCGACGTCTGATTTTGGGGTATTTAGTGGCAACGAATGAACAATAATAGCGCATAATGAGCCTCCGCCTCGGACAGGTTGTTTCCTGTTAAACCTTAAGATATAATATGCATGTAACTTCCTCTCGAAGCAATGAACAAAATGAAACCAAAGCCCTTCGCTCGACAGCGAGCATCGATGAGTCTGCTGCACTCATCTCTATCAGCTCTTCGCAGTTCGCAGTAGAAATGCATGTCTTACACGTGGCGGATAAGAGGAGATATTTTTTGGCGGGAGACAACGCTACGTGGCAGATATTATTTTTGGCGGGAGACTGTTGGCGACACTCGAATCTTTCAACTTACACGTGGCAGCAGTTTTGCGGATTGCGTCTGGCCAACACCCAACAACGCAGCGCCACGCGGTACACACAGCTCGCCGACGCCGTCGTCGTCGTCATCGTCACCGACAACAAGATAGGAGTACTCCTAATCAAAAGCATATCAATTCATCAATAATCGATCGTCATCTTGATCGCAATCATTGGTCAATAGTCCACTACTATCCTCTCAACATCATCATCATTAGCAGCAACAGCAACAGCCATTGTAGCCATCGTATCCATCATGACCAACAACGACAACGCCAACGAAAAGCCCTCCTTCGCCAAACATCCCATCTGGCCCATGGACAAGGTCCGCTCCACCTTCATCCACTACTTTGAACACAAGAATTCTCACACCTACTGGAAATCCAGCCCGTGCGTTCCCCACGACGATCCTACGCTACTCTTTGCCAATGCAGGAATGAATCAATTCAAACCACTCTTCTTGGGTACCGTCGATCCCACTCTTCCCATGTCCTCACTCAAACGAGCGGTAAATTCACAGAAATGTATTCGGGCTGGAGGGAAGCACAATGATCTCGACGATGTTGGTAAGGATGTATACCATCACACCTTCTTTGAAATGTTAGGCAATTGGTCCTTTGGAGACTATTTCAAGAAGGAGGCAATTGAAATGGCATGGAAATGTCTTACGGAAGAATTCCACCTCGATGCAAGCCGTTTGTACGCGACCTACTTTGGTGGCGATGAGAGTACACCGCCCGATGAGGAAGCACGGACACTTTGGTTGCAGTTTTTACCGGAGGAACGTGTGTTGCCTTTTGGTGCCAAGGATAACTTTTGGGAGATGGGGGCTACGGGACCTTGTGGTCCTTGTACGGTAAGAGAGAGTCTGTACGATTATTGTTAGTACCATACTCTTTTCTTGTCTTCACAAGATATGTGGAGACTTTATGCTCCTTCCCACGTATCTCTCTCATCCAATTTACATCTCTTGCTGTACGATATCCCCCATTACTTGTTTTTCATTTGCAGGAAATCCACTACGATCGCATCGGTGGACGAGATGCCGCCTCCCTCGTCAATGCCGATCGTCCCGATGTAATTGAAATATGGAACAATGTCTTCATTCAATTCAATCGTGAAGCCGACGGGTCGCTCCGTCCTCTACCTGCCCAACATGTCGATACTGGTATGGGATTCGAACGATTGACGTCTATCCTCCAGGGAGTGGATTCAAATTATGATACGGATATATTCATTCCGTTGTTTGATGCCATTCAAAAGATTACGGGTGCACGACCCTACGCGGGGAAGATTGGTGCCGAGGATCCGGACTTTATTGATATGGCCTACCGGGTTGTGGCCGATCATGTCCGTACATTGAGCTTTGCCATTGCGGATGGTGCGGTGCCATCGAATGATGGACGAGGATACGTGTTGCGACGTGTGTTGCGACGTGCGGTACGATATGGACGGCAGTGCCTCGGTGCGGAATTGGGATTTTTTGCCAAATTAGTGAATACATTGGTGGAGCTTATGGGTGATACCTTCCCAGAACTGAGGGAGAAGGAGGAGTTCGTGACACGGATTGTCCGTGAGGAGGAGGAATCATTCTCAAAGACTGTGGATAAGGGTATTGTTGAGTTCAAGAAGCGAAGTGAAGCGCTGGGTCCGGAGAATACTGTCTTCTCGGGCAAGGATGCACACTTTTTGTACACGTCCATGGGATTTCCAGTCGATTTGACGGAACTCATGTGTGAGGAACGCGGATTGACGCTTGACATGGCCGAGTATGATGCCGAGATGGAGAAGGAACAGGATAAGAGTCGACGAGAGCATGAGAAGAAGATGTCGGCGGGATCAGGCAAGGATATGCGTCTTGTGGCCGAACAGACTTCGCACTTGGTGCATAAGGGAGTGAACGCCACCGATGATGCCGCCAAGTATGTTTGGAATGAAGATTTGGAAGGTTGCACAGTGAAGGCATTGTTCATTGGTCGAAATGAGACGGAGGATGGAATTGGGTTCGTAGACAGCATCACTAAGGAGAGTGGAGTTGTGGGCATCATCCTCGACAAAACTAACTACTATGGAGAGTCGGGAGGCCAAACGTTTGATACGGGCTTAATCAAAACAACATCGGGAGCAACGATTCAGATTAGCAATGTCCAGATTTACGGCAGCTTCGTTCTTCACATTGGAGAGGTAACCAACGACATGACGGTGTCCGTCGGGGACGACGCTACATGCTGTGTGGACTACGAACGCCGTGCTCCCATTGCTGCCAACCATACCATGACGCACGTTCTCAACTTTGCATTGAAAGATGTTCTCATCACTCAAGTTGCCGAGGACCAACACGGGGCATCTGTGGATCAAAAAGGTTCTCTCGTGGATGAGAATAAGTTACGATTTGATTTCTCGTGGAGTGGACCCTTGTCACCCGACCAGCTCGCCGCCGTCGAACAAATTTGTGTGGATCACATCAAGTCGGCGGTTCCAGTGGATACCTTCGTTGCACCATTGGGTGATGCACAGCAAATATCCTCGTTGCGTGCAGTGTTTGGAGAGGTGTATCCCGATCCTGTACGTGTCGTGGCAGTGTCGCCCACTCCCATTACGTCGATCTTGGCCAATCCTCAGGATGCTCAGTGGAATGCATACAGTGTCGAATTTTGTGGTGGTACGCACTTGAAAAACACCTCCGAAGCTCAGGGGTTTGTCTTGCTCAGCGAAGAGGGCATTGCCAAGGGTGTACGTCGTATTACGGGTGTGACAATGAAAGATGCCGCTGCTGCAACTGCTGCCGCATCCGAATTTGAAGCCAAGGTGATTGAGGCGAGAAAATCCGAAGGTCTTGAGCTTGAAGCACAGGTGAAACTTCTCACTGTGGAGTTGGAGAGTCTTTCCATTTCTGCTGCCAAGAAAATTCAATTGCGTGAAACACTGGGTGCATATGGAAAGCAAGTCGTGGCATGGAAGAAGCAGTTTGCTGCCGAGCAGACTGCCAAGATTTGTGACCTAGTTGTGGATGCTGCCGCCAGTACGGGAGGGAACAAGGTAGTTGTCCGATGTGATTTTGGAGTGGATGGGAAGGTTGCCAAGGCCGTTACTGCAGCGTATGGCAAGCAGGTGAAGAATAAGGCACTACTGATTGTATCTGCCGATGAAGGCGCTGACAAGTTCATGGTCGTTGCCTTTGCTCCCAAGGGAATGACGGATATAGATTGCAATGCTTGGGTAGTTGCCGCAACAGAGGGAACGAATGCAAAGGGTGGCGGAAAGAAGGATTCTGCTCAATTTACCGTTCCTGGATTGATTTCCATTGATGGCGTCCTTGAGAAGGCAAGGAACTTCTAGTGAGAGTACGATTCTCAGAGTTCATCGGTGTAGCTTAACAAATAGAACCAAGGAGTAAATCTGAACTTCACAACTATTGATATTATCGGGACATTTGAGTGTGTTCATGATCATCGAGGTTGGCAGCGGACATTATTTTCGGTAGGGAAGGTCGGCAGTTCCACGTGTGAGGTTGAATCATCGTCTGTCTGGCGTCAGGATTTGGACATAAGACATACACTCCTAGAGGAGTAAGATCTCCATCTGTCTTGCGTCCGTGAGGGTGGGTGAGAACGAATCTTTCGTCTGTCCGTCAACACTCTACGTTGTGTTGAGCGCGCGCTGCAAACGACTGTTTCTTCCTCCGCGTCATGTTGACCATGACCATGACGGACGCCGACGGTGCATGCATTCAAATAGCATTTGAAAGCACCCATACTTAGATACATCCCAGCCGACGCTATCCCTACGCACGCTCTCTGTTTATCAAGAGAGGCACATCACTAACAATAAAATGGCAGATCATGATCCCTTTCCTATGCAATCTGACGAGGCCCGTCGTCTAGCCGCCAGTGTCCTCCAAAACAATGACAATGCACATCATCCTCCAGCCGACAACGACGACAATAATGTCTACGTCAGCAACATCATCATGGATGGCAATTCCTCATGGCACAAAATGGGCACCTCTCTCTCCCAACGGCTGCCCAAATTTATGAAGAGAGGCGGTGTTGATGATGCTGTCTCCAATAAAAAGGCATTGGTGGCAAGAACTGCGGGAAAGAAAATGAAGAAACAAATCAAAAAGAATGCAGAGGGTGAAGGCGAGAGCATTTATGATCGCGATGAACTTGATGAGGCGCGAGGTATTGACGATGGAGATGATAATTATGACGATGAAGAGGAGGGGGGTGACGACGACGATGATGATGACGACGTAGGGGATGATTTCATCGACGCCCCCATGCGCAATACACGACGCATGCTCCTACGTCCATCGGATGTGTCCGACTTGCCTTGGCCATTGGGACCATGCCTCCTTGGATTACAACATTGTTACTACAGCACACGACGTGCGGCCAAATCGTTGCATCGGCGTGTGTATGGGGATACATTTCCTTGGGAGGACTTCATCCGTACCATGGTACTGTCATCGACACTCTTTGTTATGATTGGTGGATACTGGTTATTGCGTTCATTGAAGGATGTGGTCCTAGCGGCCTTGTGTGGTGTAGAGAGTATCCCCAAGGCGAAGATGTTAAGTGTCTTTGTGGTCTTGGGTATTGTGGCAGTATACAACTATTTGCTGGATGAATCGAATGGATTTCGGAAGGAACAATTGTTTTATGTCTTTGGATCGTTCTATGCAGTGTTGTTTACTGGCATTGCGTATCTGCTGGGGCATCCTACCATCGGGTTGGCCAATCAGGTAGAGGATCCCATGCGTTTGCTTGGATGGGTGTCCTATTGCGGCATTGAAAGTTTTGGAAGTGTCATGGTGACGCTATTTTGGAGTTTTGCCAATTCCAACTTTAATCTGAAGCAAGCGAAGAGATCGTATGGACTGATGGTTGCCACGGCGCAGGTGGGGAGCATTTTGGGACCAACCGTGGTTAGTCGATTTGGACAAAGGTTGGGAATTCCGGCGTGTTATATGATTGGTGCCTGCTGCATGCCGACGCTACAACTCACCATGTGGATATATGTGAAGATGTTTGGAGTGGTTGCCACCGAGGCAACACCGGAGAAAGTTTTGGAAGTAAAGGACGCGTCGACGACGAAGAAGGAGAAGCCTGGCATCTTGGAGGGCATTCATTTGTTTGTGAAGCACAATTATGTCAAGGGGATCTTTGCTATTTCCTGTCTCTTCATGGTCGAGGTTACGATTTTGGTACGTATCCACCTTGCATCATCGCTGTGCACTGCTCATACAGAACTTGATTATCATGCCGGTTCTCAAACATTTTGGTGCACTTCTCAGGATTACACGATGAAAGTTCTTGCGCGTGACCACTTTGCAGAAGAACACCCCTGTCAACCCTATCATGAAAGTGGTGAAGCCATGTCATGTTGGGACACGGAGACAAATTCCGCAGCAGGAATGTCCACCAATGCCGCAGAATCTTTCACGGCCTTTATGGGTCTTTTTGGACAGGCGACCAACACACTGAGCTTTCTCCTTTCACTCTTTGGTACTTCGGCTGTCATTCGCTACCTTGGATTGCGTTCGACTCTGCTTCTTTTTCCTTCCATCTGCCTCATTGTCATCATAATAGTTCGGATGTATCCCACTTTGAATGTTGTATTTGCGGCAATGATTATTCTCAAGGCCAACTCTTATGCGCTGAATAATCCTACCAAAGAGATGCTGTATCAGCCCACAAGTTCAAATGTGAAGTACAAGGCCAAATCCTGGATAGACATTTTCGGAGACCGAGGAAGTAAAGCGATGGGTTCAGTAGTAACCAATGCCTTCTCAACGTCAACTGGGGAGCTCGTCGACAAGGGCAGCCTTGTTGGAATGTGTGTCGCATGTTTCTTGATCTGGAATGCAAGATTCATGGGTAGGAAATTCGACGAATATTCAGAGTCGGGGTACATAGTGGGAGGGGAAAACAATGATGTCGATGATCAGGAAGAATACTCGGAAGTTGTTGATGGGGAAGATGGCAGACGTTCAAGTAGCATCCAAATGGCCAGCCGGCAGAACGATGAAGAGGATACAAGCTGTGCTTTCTACCAAGATGATGAAATTGGTCCGGATGAGGAGGGTCAGTCAGAGGCTGGAGATGATGAGGGCGAATTGGTTGAAGTATATTCCACCGAGCCACCGAAGGATAAATTGAATGTGGAGTTGGTGTAGTTGTTGAACGAGGTTAGGTCAAAAAGAGGTTACGTATGACCTCTAGATCCATCCGAGATAAATGTGAATCCGAGGAGTAGGTCATCGCCATCAGGTGAAATTAGACAAATAGCGGCGTTGAATCCAGCTTGGAATTGCGGTGCATGCAAAATAAAATAGAGTCCTTTGGAATGTACGAAAATCTCCTGTTCAGTTCTAGATAGAGGATAATTCAGGCGTGTCCAACTACCCCATTTCTCAACTCTCACAACCCACGAATGTACACGAGTATCTTTTGCTGTTGACATTTGACATGCACAGTTCCCCCACCTCTCCCGGTGTAGAGTATGCGATTCTCCCAACAATGAGGTGACAATAATTGTGACTAAACAAGTTAAATCAACAGAGATTCTCAATCACGTGCATCCACATCGATAGAGTGTAGAGATTGTATAATGCCAACAGTGCTCATGCCTCCACCTGCTGCTGCATATTGTTCTTGTAGTAAAAGTATCCAGCAGCCACCACCGCCACAACTACTGCAATAACACCCATCCCACCTCCACCGCCAGCACTCTTCTTCTTCTCAGCATCTAGCCTCCTTTTTTCGATCTCCTCTTCACTCAACTTCAACACACCAATCATGTGCTTTTTCAATTCTTCCCTAGCATCATTTGAATGACCAATGTCTTCGAAGAATTCGGTAGCATCTTGTCCACTAACGTCAAGCATCACCTCGGCTCCACCTGGATGATCATCCAAATAGGTCGTTACATCGAACACCTTAGGTCCTCCTTTTTGTTTTTGTATGTTTATGATATATTGTTCAACCATCGAGGATATGGTGCCAAAAAAGACGGCAAAATGAGAAGGAACAAAGATAATGATTGACAACAAAAATAATACGAGCGACAATCTCGATCACCAACTAGTCATCGTCCCTACGTTTCAAGTGTTATGCCCCATCTGCGGCATAATGATCTGTCAGATCCTCTGCCCCTCTCGACAACAAGAATTGCACTCAATGAATGTACCGGCCAAATGACTTCATGCCCATCCCATTGATAAGTACTGAACCACTTGAAATAATTTCCCTTTTAAATCAAATACACTCAATCGGAAGCATGGTCCATCATCATCTCTCCTATTCAACTCTCAATACTATGATAACAAGATAGCCGACCAGGAGTAGCCAGTCGCCAGGGAGTTTCTTACCGGTAGCATCATTTCCAATAACGAGCCAGCAGTCATCCACCTTGTTGTGCTTGGCGACTTCCTCCAATGTGAATTCTTTTTCTGGTTCAGGCGCCATGGTTTTTATTTACTACGACGACGTTGGGGTTGGGTTGGACTCTGGACTGGGCCCGCCGGGGTAGGAGGTGTAGGATAGGGCAGATAGAGGAGATGAGAGATGGGGGAGGGTGCGTGGTGGTGGTGGACGGAGGTGAAGGTGGAGTGGGATCGATCGGCGGAGGGCGGCGCGGCGGATTGTTGTTGGTGATGACGATGGTGGGTGATGACGTGTTGGCTTTTTCTTGGGGCGCGCGCTTTTTCGTCAATCTCTCCCGCCATTTCGCCAAACTGGCATCGCTAAACTTTCGCCACATCTTCTTCCCGCCATCGACTCACTTCCACGTGGCAGTGGCAGAATACCGATCTCACTCCTATTCTTTGGAGCGAGGAGTGAGCATGGAGCCTCAACAACAATATTATGATGTCCACGACGCTAATGCAATGTTGCCATGAGATTTCTGCAATAGTCTGCAATAAGTACAATACAGGCCGCATAGCGTCAATGTGTTACAACTTACAACACAGAATTTTATCTTTCAGCTTCATTATTTGCCCTGTTTCATTAACTCGATTTGGTAATGGAATTGTCGTCTACTTTCGAAGCTTCTCCACCTTTGCGCTGAGTTCACCGACCACGGATGGATCTAACAGAGTTGTCGTGTCACCCAACGTATCAAGCTCGCCAGCTGCAATCTTACGCAAAATCCGTCGCATGATTTTACCACTCCTTGTCATGGGTAGGGCAGGAGTGAGAATTATCATGTCTGGAGTAGCAAACGGACCAATACGTGTCCTCACTGACTGGCTCAATTCCTTAATCAACACATCGCTCTCGGGATATCCATTTGCCAGTGTGGTGAAACAGCAAATACCAGTACCTTTGATTTCGTGCGGAATGCCCACTACCGCTGCCTGTGCCACGGCAGGATGCGCCACAAGTGCCGACTCAACCTCTGCGGTGCCGATTCGGTGGCCAGAGACATTAATGACATCGTCGACACGACCAGTAATCCAAAAGAATCCATCCTCATCGCGGCGGCAACCATCTCCAGCAAAGTAATACCCCGGATACGGCTTCATGTACACGTTGAGGTAGCGCTGGTGATCTCCTAAACACGTACGAGCCATTCCAGGCCAAGGCTGTTTGATTGCCAAGACACCCTCTGCTGGACTAGACTCAATTTCTTTCCCAGTGGCTGCATCGAGTACTACCACCTCAATTCCATAGCATGGCAAAGTGCATGAACCAGGCTTCATTGGAGTGACACCTGGGAGGTTGGTAATGATGTGACCACCCGTCTCGGTCTGAATTGAATCGACCAGATTGATTTGTTATTTTTGGTGGTGGTGAGCGACAATGACATAATCTCGATGAATCAGAATACAACACGATGATTTACCTGCCAGTAAGTATCCACCACAGCACATCGGCCATTACCAATAACGTCATAATACCATTTCCATGCCGCCGGGTTGATTGGCTCTCCAACTGTTCCCAATACCTTCAAGCTGCTCAAATCATACTTCTTGGGGGCATCATCTCCAAATCTCATCAAACTACGAATGGCAGTTGGTGCCGTGTAAAATACCGTTATCTTATGACGCTGGACCATATCCCAATACCGACCACAGTCAGGATACATGGGCGTCGACTCGAACATGAAAGTCGAAATACCATTGAGGAGTGGCCCGTAAACCTAGTGAAAAAGGGCAAGAGAAGAAGGTGANGAACATGAAAGTCGAAATACCATTGAGGAGTGGCCCGTAAACCTAGTGAAAAAGGGCAAGAGAAGAAGGTGATGAATCAGCAAGTTCATGCAAATTTAAGCAGTCGAACGGTCTTGGGCTACTCACAATATAGGTATGTCCCGTAATCCATCCGGCGTCTGCAACACACGCATACACATCCTTGTGCGGGGCATTGGGATTCGATGGTCCAGTTTGTTGGGTCAATCCAAATGACGTGGCGGTGGTATGCATTGCATAGAGAGCATACCCCCCAGTCGTATGCACCAGACCTAAACGAGGGTAGGAATAACATGATGTTAATAAAATGTTTTGAGATCATGAACATAGCAGCTGATCGACAACAAGAATGTCGCACTCTCACCTTTCGGTCGACCAGTGGAACCAGACGTGTACAGAATGAAGAGTGGATCTTCGGCATCCATCCATTCACAAGAACACACAGGCCGCTGACACTCAACCAACTCCGTAAACCTCACATGCACATTCTCATCAACATCCGCCTCCTGTACCCAATCACTCCCATTCGCTCCATGTCCATCAAATACCAATACCTTCTCAACAATCCCCGAACATTGTTCCTTCTTAATCGCTGCATCACAAATCGATTTCAATGGTAAGCTCCGTCCACCACGAGCACCAACACTTGCCGTCACCACCCACTTGGATTTGGCATCTTGAATCCTATCGGCAATGGCATCGGCACTAAATCCAGCAAAGATTACCGAGTGGACAGCTCCGATTCGTGCACATGCCAACATGGTCATGGCAAGTTCCGGCACCATGGGCATGTAGAGAGTGACGACATCGCCCTTCTGTACACCAATTGCCTTGAGAGCATTGGCTATGCGACAGACATTATTTTGGAGTTCAAGGTAGGTTATGTGTTTGACATTATTGGGTTCATCTCCCTCCCAAATAATGGCAGTCTCCTGCCCTCGGTTGTAGGGAGCCAAACAGTATCGATCCACAGCATTGTAACAAACATTTAATTTGCCACCCGCGAACCATGAGACAGATCCATCGAGGAAGTTGCCGGTAATGACCGATCCGGGCGGGAATGGTGCAAACCATTCGAGATTGGAGGTGGCCAGGTCCGACCAGTAGGTGGCGGTGTCACGGATGGAGGTGGCATGGGTTGATTGATATTGCGCTAGTGAGGCGCTGGTGCTGGCGATGTAGACTTCGTCGGGCTCGTCGGACATGTTGGCGTCGTCGGTGTTGGTTTGGTTGGAGGAGGTTACTATGCGAGCTTTCTTTGGGTGTGGAGGGGAGGTTGTCATGGTCGGTACCATAATTTTAATGTGTGTCCATCCATTCTCCAAATCCAAAACCAAAAGATCCAAATCCAATGAAAATCTTTGGATTCGAACTCGCTCTAGTAACTAGGAGTAACTGCCTTGACCGGCTACGAAGGCTGCGTAGGAATAGTACGATCTTTACATGCAGCTCACTTCAACTTCAAGATTCTTTATGTCGTCGCGCGAGAGTTCCAGAAAAAGAAAAATGCGAAGCCGAATTTGGTGACCATGACCATGACACCACATCCCACATCATCTGCCTCATGCCGGCCGTATCATCTATGACATCTCCATCTCTGCAGCCGTAATCGCTTCCATTATTTCACATGAATCTGTTGTTCAAAATCAATAATATGCCCGACACTCTCACTCTTCGCATTGACCTAATGGGCGTCAGGCCACCGGTGACTCGAACCTTCAAGGTGTCATCTGACAGTACCCTTTTCGAATTGCATTTCATCATCCAATCAGTTATGGGTTGGACGGACTCCCACCTCTACCGATCGATGTGGGTGGGTCCTATCCTGTAAAACCACCGCGACGATATGTACCAAAAACAGATGGGCAGCGGACGGTTGCCGATGAGAGGTTAGTGTACGAGGATGACGATGGCGATAAAGTCACCGACGCACACGATGTGACAGTGGGTGAAGCATTCACCGAAGTGATAGGAACGAAGGTTAAGTATGAGTACGATTTTGGAGATGAATGGATTAATCATCTTGAGTTGCTGGATAGATCAGAATCTTCTACAACGGAGGAGGAGGAGGTGCTGCCTGTGGTCGTTTCGGGTCGGAATGCTTGTCCACCGGAAGATTGTGGTGGACCTCCTGGATACGGAGGTCTTCGAATGGTATTGAATGACCCTAATCACAGGGAGCATCGGCAAAGGAAGGAATGGATGAAGATGATAGGCCAGTCAGACTTTGATCCCAAAAAGTACAGTGTTGATGAAGTCAATGATGAATTGAGGAAGTTGAACGAGCGCATCGAGGAGTTTGAAACAAATATGAAATCAGCATTTTGAATTGGAAAGTATTACCCACACAACACCTCACCTCAGCTGGTCGTCGACGACTTCTTTATCATTACGGATCTAGTGAATATTTCCGATATTTTATTCATGAGCTTCGCCAATAAATTTGATTCGATAACAGCTCAAATGTTGGGTTATCTGTCGCTTCATAGGCGCAGGTAGTCACATTGGACGCAATAATTCCTCTCTGAACCGAACATAATATTCTTCCTGTAAATTCAGACCACAAAATAGCTCAATTTTTTGTCGGCTTTGACATCTTCTGCGTCTCAATGTGACAGCCCAGGCGAATGACTTCCATATTCGACATTTCCATGCTATGAGTCATTAGGAGGGGACTCCGAGATGCAGCTCGCGGATGTCGATGACATCATTACTATTTAGATATCGTCATTCTTCATCTCCTCATACACTGCTCAAATGATAGTTCTTTTTTGACAGAAGTACTTTGTACCCTATTGCCCCCCCCCACACACAATCATCCGCCACCACCGTACGTTATCGAGAGTGGGTAGTGTCGGATCTGTCCAATAATTCAAGACGGTAGATAGCCTCAAAGATTATGTCTTGATTGATTGTTGTGTTGCCATAACCGACAGAATGTTGAGGTGCCGCCAGCCGGCAAGAGAGAATACCATATACCATCCCAACTCCCAACACATGCCGACCGAACCTGCTAGTGCAGAGAGAGGATCCGCCACCCCCACCACACCTGGAAATCGATTCCATGCGTTGGAGTTCGGTGGGGTGATGGATGGTGGGGTGATAGAGGTGAGATGGAGAATAGACGGAGGCACTACAATTAGGTAATGCAGCGATGGCCATGGAAATATTGACAATGTCGGCGAAACAACCACCTCCGACAGCCCAATACCGACATGTGATATTGTACATCGCCATGGCCATGGACAAAGAGAGCATACTTATGCAGTAATGATAATAATAACGTCATACCATGAATTGACTCAAATTATGTACTCGTATCGGATGGTTGCGGC
>JALLBK010000250.1:0-23682 GCA_036940085.1 Discostella pseudostelligera
GGCTGATATTGCTACGGGGGTGCCCACTTTTTGCTGTTTGCTGGGTGTTCACCTATGGTTTAAATGACTGCCCAGAGGTCAATTTCTGGACTTTGGACATGATTTTTGTTGCATTGGACTCTCCTTATCAATAGTAAGACAGAGCACATCAGTTCTGGACTTTTACAATCCCTTGCATCGGACGTGTGCAACTTGCATAGTGGTATGAACCCATTGACCATCGCCTCACTCAATATGTCAAGTCCATTGCAATAACAAGAATGAGGGATAATGGCCATGCATCAATCACTGGCACTAGGGGCAAATGATGGTGTGGTCATAGTCGCAGATTTGGGTCTAGTTCTTGCACAAATTTGGAAGGCTAAAATTGTTTGCAACTCATGCAGTGCTAGCATGATGGATACAGAACCCATCATTGACTTCTCCTCAATATGGCAAATTGTTGATTGTTCAGTGGCAATCAGCCAGTGGCATTTGGTTGGTTAGCTATTGGAGCCAGTGTTGACTGGCTAATGACATGATCATTTTGTGATTTATCATGATGCTCTACAGGTGGAAGGTGCACCCAGGTGAAAATTAAATAGGGAGGAACATTGCAACCCACTTTTTGTATGAAGTTGAACAGTTACAGCTAAGTGGGAAGGTGTCACATATGGAGTACCATCACCGGATACTGGAGATAATGATCGCCATTATGGTATTTCTTCAAATACTTCCACCTTCCACCACCACCACTTCTGCCTTCCAGCTAGACGCACTAGGAAGAGTCAGAGGTTTCTAAATAACCTATTTGAACAGTGATATTGTCCCAAAGTCACTTTAAGGTACATTAGAAGTAGTACTTCTATCACGGAAAGGACCATTCAGGCATCAAGTCAATCCTAGTGTTTCAGCTTCTACCTTGATGACTTGTGTATGTTACCTTCCAAGAGCAAGCAGAGAAAGCCACGAGGATTGAGGACTTTAGCCCGGCATCAATCTGTGGAGATGCAAGAATGGTGGAGTGCAAAAGATTACTCTACATAAAGACTCCATAAAAACCCAATGTTGTAAAGCATTATTATTTATTCAAATCTAAGCAAATCCAAAACCAGAACTACCTTCATTTATTGCATAAAGTAGTTTCTCTCTCATTTCTTCCTCAGAGTTATAGACAGGCAAGTCGAGGGTATTAAAACAAGTGTGTGCTGACATCAGCGCGCCAGCAGGCCCGGACGCCTTACAAATATTAAACTTCTGCACTCCTCTCATACCTGGCAATTCACTGAAGCCAGCTAATGGAACTTTTGAACTGCCCGTGGCAAACTGCAGAAAAGCTGCCTTTTCACTTCTTGTGAGAGAAAACAATATATTCCAGAACCACCCGATCTCCTTATCTGCTGGTCTATACCCATTGTACTCAGTATTCTTCTTCAAGTCGTGAACATCTATGTCAGGCAATCCCGAAATGAGAAGCTTAGTTCAAAAATAGAAGTGACGTTGGTATTGTTAGACTGTGAGAAGGCGACGGAAAGTATGCGTCGATAGTGGTCATGTTACAATTCTTGATCACTCACCTCTAATTCTCTTGCATTGAAAACACTTATAAGTTGCTTGTCCACTATCTCATGAAAGCCTACCAGAAAAGCCTTGATCTAAAATGATGAAAGTGAGGTCAGAATAAGATCACCAACGTACAAAATAATGAAAGGTCTAGTACAGCGAATACCTGTTTTTCAATTGCAGTTGTCATGCGGTGCTGGCAAACAAGATCCACGTAACGTTCTTTCGAGTCCTCCGTGACAGGTATTTTACGACCGCCTGGAATGAGATCAATAGTCTGACTTCGCCCGAACGAGTGATCCTCTAGAGAAAAAGTCAGTTCCAGTCCTATGTCTTCCAAATTGTGCTCCATTATCACTTGCAGATTTTTGTAGTACTAACAACGTTAATTGTTGGAGTATTTGGAGGATGTTTGAGAAGGTTAGAAGTCTGACAAAGAGATAAGACTCGCCATTTCGCACAAGTTCTTACATCAGGGTCAATGGCTTGCATGTCGTGGTGAGTGGGTTTCACTCCCAACATGTGCTTGTACAGACTTCTGGTGAAGTGAGCATCAAGTAGAAATCCATCGACGACAGCTTTACCGACAATACGCCCAACGAATCTGAAATATCTCAAGTCATCGGGATTGATGCTGCTGTTTGGATTGGGTTGGAACGTGCAGCCGTCTTCTGTTGACATGAACAAAGCATAATTTGGATTGAACATTTCTTTTGCCAAAATTGCCTAGCACAAATAGAAGATTGAGCAAGAAAGAAAGATAGTGTGAACTAAAACGAGGCGAAAGACCAATAGAAGAATATTATTAACATGACTTTTCGAATCACTCCGAAAAAACTTACGAAGAATTCACGCGAGAGACCACCTGCGTCAACACCATCTTCGTCTTGGAATGTAACATGAAGACGTCCTCGAAGCTCATCCGCGTTACGATGGGTAAACGCATGAAATGAATCTTCAAACACGTGTTTCCGGCGAAGATTGAGCCTTAGACTACCATGACGGCGACTCGCTGGGGTAATGCGTCAGAGCTTATCAGAATATGACATGCCCATACCGCCACAGTAGCACGATCACTTACCTTGCTGTTTCACTCGCCGTAGTTGAGATTTGAACCAAGCCCTGGATAAAGTTAGAAAAGGATTTCAGGATTTTGCGAGTGTCACGATGTGAAACAAATGCGCCTACAACTACAAACCTCTTCACATCGAAATCGAGACATGAGCGACACTTGGGTATCTTTATCATCGCTCTCAATCCTTTCTCTAGGAGCAATGGGTTAGAGCGTATCAACGCATTCCTGAGGAGAGCAATTCAGAACATGACGGTGAGACAAATAGCAACAGTTCAGCACGACGATCGTAATTTCTTACAGCAATATTTTGTTTCCTGCCGCAAATTGCACAACCCGGAGATTATCATTAACATAAGAATCTTCAGAAGAAGCAGGCTCACTTTCACCTGAGTGGGGAGTCGTATTCACCATGAAAAATGCCTCAATTGCGGGCAAAAATCGAGTGATTAACCCTGAAATAAAAAGCGAAGGTTAATTCCGAGACAAATACGATAGAATTCATTGATGTGAAGATTGTGCACATACCCGCTATACTGTTCTGGAGCTTGGGTTGTTGCCTGCTTGACATTTCACCAGTTAGATCATTTACCTCAGTATCATCAATCTCATTTTCATCTGAATCTAGGTTGGCAACTCCTTCAAGTGTTAAGTATTTGGGTAGTGTGAGTAAGGGTCGCTCAGCCAAGCAATGAGCAAAGAGTGAAGTTACCAACCTTCCAAAACAGACACAGCCTTTAGACAGATATCCAGCTGTTTCCATAACGATTCCAAGTTAAGACTTCGAAACAAGGAAAAGAACTCGACAGAACTCCCTTCACTTTTCGTTTCATCATCCTGAGCGCACAACGATGTAAGCATTTGAAGCACACGAAGAAGTTTCATTTCAGAATTACTTGTAGAAAGCGAGACCGCACTGGAAGGAGTACCCACAACTAGATCATCATCCACAAGGCCGAATCCTCCTGTCAATTCGTTTCGCTGTAATTTTCGTCTCAGGTTTTCAGCTGCTGAGCTCAAATGTATGCTTACGGCCTTCAAATCCAAAATTGCAGCTCTACCGAGGCCTAGGGACAGGCAAAGATGGGGATCAGGTAAATTGGGCTGACAACTTATTGACCAGATTTGCTTTCAAGTGCATTTACCTTCAGCAACCGTAGCGAGCTCGTCGATGATGTATTCGCGATTTGCCTGTGTTAGAAAGAACCGATGATGATTTGTGTTGGCTGTGACGTTTTTGGAACAGGAATCGATATCCTTCCACCACTTACCTCAACCCGACTCAGTCGTCTTGTCAGGGTGTTTATCTTTAGAAAAGAGGAATCCTTGCAGCTTTCATTGGCAAGTAAATTTATCAATAGATGCAGCCTCCTTCTGGACACAACAACTCTGTCATTTGAGTGCAACCTCAATCATCAGAGAACTCTCATGACACATTCAAGAATGGTAAATCATGGTGACTTACCGGGGTACCTTGACCCACTCTTTTCCCGGGGATGATTTGTCAGTAACCAAATCTATTTCTTGCTCATCTTTTGGAAGTAGACTAAGAATGACAAGGGAAGGGATGTCTACCCGTCAGTACAGCCCCACACATTAAATTACGTCAAGCCAAATTCACTTACCTCATAGGGGCAACGACGATTTCAAGAAGACCCAGAAGCTGCTCGAGATTTGATGCACTCTGCGAGTATTGATTCATTTCGAGGAGGTCCAATAGCTGTCAAACGAATCAATGGTTAGCGCGATCCCAATAAATAACCGAAATGTACGACACGTGACATACCTTATCTAAGCACGACGTGCCATCTGTGCAATCCTCCTCAGTTCGCACCAACATGCTAAACGCCACCCGGGGCGAGGCTTTGCACAACGAAGAGAAGCAAGCAATTATGCGCCTTGCAACAACTGGTGGGATCATACCATCACATTTCGACGAACCGCGGGCACTAGCAGGCAAACTAGCTGCCACAGTCATTGCAGAGTTGCCCATCGGCCTTCTCCTGAACGATCCGACATTAGGTCGGACACTTCTTTCTTCCGCCATGTCTGTCAGTGAACCTTTGAAGAAGTAAAAATACAGCGATAAACCAGACGTTCCACTGAAGAAATTGATACGCATTATGACGACTTACCTATTAAAGAAGATGGCGGAAAAGCTGACAAGCAGGGACGGCTAGTTCCGTTTGAATCCAGCCCCTTCAATAATTCCAATACAAAAGGTCGCTCATTGTGCAACAGGCCAAGCAGCGCATTCAAGAAAAAAATCCTCATCGTCTTATCGCAGAGACATAAATTCAACATCAACTTGTGCACGACCCGCTGCGGATGTATGGGAGACAACTGTTTCGGCAGTTGACGGTTGTTTTTGAGAAACAAAGCTAACACATTGAAATGAGTAAAACGATTCAGAACCTCACCAAATAGAGCAAGCTGAGGAAGGATTTTGCTGACTGCGTCGTTAGCAAGGGTTCCATCCATACACTTTCATTTCTATCTGACTCGATTCGCTATAAGGAGCAAACTCTACGTAAGAACAAAATATGAAAGCCAGATGGAGCGGACACAAAGTCAAACTCACCATTTTTCCGTTGCGCTGCCGACGACCTCTTGATAGAACAGGCTGACCATCTGACTGTTGAGCCAGTCTGTCTGCGATGTGTGCCCCATTATTTTCTTCCACTCGATGCCTCTGTTGAGATGCGAACCTTTCACGCAAAACGTTCGCCTCAGCTATGAGGGTCACAGGTAGAGTTGATATGAATGCTAAAAGGAAATTATTGGTCAGAGAAGAAATAGGAGTCATGGTGCACTATGAAATGATAATTGATACTCACCATCGTCTGCTGTAAGAAGTATCTCCTGCCTCAAATCAGGTGCAAGCGATGCCAAAAAGCTATGAATCGAAGAGAAGGTTAAAAAGATGAATGAAAAATAATACGGTTGACGCTTCTGTTCGCTAGAGGACCCACCTCGCGTTATCCATTTCTTCTACGTTGGCAGGATCGGCAACCTGTGAAGATTGTTCTTCGCGTAGCCGCTGCTGATTCTGCTCTTCAATTATTTCCCTCCTCAAATCCTCCGGCAACGCAGCAAGAGCTTCTGGATCGAGCCCTGACTCAGTTATTTGTGCAGAAACTTCGTGCTGCTGTATAATTTCTTGCTGCATATCAATAGGAAGACTACTGAACACGTCAGGATCAATGTCAGGTGGACAAGTTAACTGAAATTCCTCAGGCGCCCCATCATCACCCCCCTCTCCATCGGTTTCCTCATTGAGCTCACGAGGATCTGCCCCGAAGTCGCCAGGAATCGCGTCGTCGTCTTGAGCCTGCTCCCCCGCGCCCCCTGCAGCTTCAACATGTACATCAGCACCGTCAGTTGTAGGATGTGTCTGATTGATTGGACGTGGAGGTTCAAGAGCTGGCTGAGATATCGAAAGCCCAGTAGCCATGGCACAACTCACTTCAGCAGTTTCTGATTGCGCTTCTCGAGTCACAGGTGGCTGATTAGTTGTTGAACCAGCATCCTCCATATTATTATCTTCAGCAGGTGACTCCACGCCGTCTACTTCATCCACTACTTCACCATTCTCAGATTCTTGATTCCTTATCAAAGGATCTGTTTGTCCTTCTTGAAAAGGGCCAGAGGCACTCATCCTGTTCTGTGAGTTAATCTCATCTTGCACGAATGTATTCAGAGCCTGTCCAAATGAAGAACTAAAGTCCTCAAGGGGTAATCCATCATCTGCCCAAGAACCATTCAGCATGCTTTGATTTATTCTCGAACCATCGTGTGCTTCAGCGCGGATAGGACCTCGAATGATGCTCCCGTTTGCATCGACGGAAAATGAGCCAGCTGAATGCCTTAAATTATTACGGTCCGGTGTAGAATTGCGACCCTCTCTTAGGGATGGAAGAGTTGACACTGCAGAGCTAATAGACGTAACGGGTGGAAGGGATAGGCTCTGAATTAGAGGGTGCACAAATGCACCATTCCNCTGCAGAGCTAATAGACGTAACGGGTGGAAGGGATAGGCTCTGAATTAGAGGGTGCACAAATGCACCATTCCTAACCAGGATCTGCGCGAATTGAGTTGATAAGGAAATACCCCCAGGAAAGAGGTGGGTGTCATATGTCGAAGGGATATCCGAATCGCGGCCATGATCTTCTTCGTTAGCGAGCATTATGAAACCGTGGTCCTGAATACCTGCGCCAGTGGCCGGAGCTCCATAAACAACTTCCATAGGGCTGCTGAAGAGAAATTAGCGGGAAGGATGAGGGAGAGACCAGTGCCAAAAAAAACATCATCCAGTCTTACCTCATCTCAAAACGATGACGGTTGCTAGAAACAAGTGTGGTGGAGATGCTGAACTGATGCACTGCAGGACGAACATTTCCAGCAAGACCACTCGAACTAGCGCGGTTCGTGAGCCCGGCAGAGAAAACACCCGCGCCTGTGCTTAATCTTCCTTCCCCTCTGTCACCTCGAATTAAACGTATACCTAGCGAATCTTCAAATTCAGAGAGCCCTTCAAGTCCAATATCACCGCGCAAAATATTTCGCATTGTTGCAGCAGCATCCATTAAAAAGCCACCATTCGCAAGGTGATGTTGTCGCCCTAAACTATGGTGTGGCTGAACCATATCCAATAGCATACTGCCCAATGCACTGCGGTCACTGTTATCAATTCGAGTCCAACCACCTTCCGTGACATCATCCAAACCTTCATTACCTACCACTGCCTCATGCTCCAAACCACTATGTTCCTCATCATCGGCATCTACATCAAATAAAAAATCTTCGTGCGACTCTTCATCGCCTTCGGCTTCCTCTTCCCCCTCATCTTCTTCGGTTTCATCAGCTAATAAGCTATCATCATCGTCAACAACTTCCCCGTCACTTTCATCAATGCTCTCATCGTCATCTTCAGATGACCCATCACTAGAAACTTCTTCGCCTGAAGAGCTTTCATCATCGTTGGAGTCATCAGAGAAATCAACATGACCTAATCGAACTAGAATGGGGATGGGTGTAAGTAAGCAGTTTAAGCATATCATAATAGGGATAGTTTTGCATACCTTCTATCTCTGAACTTCCATCCGAATCTTCGTCCATGCTTTCGTCGACATCTTCATTACTACTATCGTCGACACTTTCACCTAAGCTATTGCTTTCACCTAAAAGGTGGTGTCGCACAGTATGACCATCAAAATCATCCTCTAGCACTGCTTCGTAAATTTGGCTTCCATTACGTTGACTGGATTCGAATGTTACACGTTGCGGTTCTTTGCTCATTTTGACGGCCTTTTCTTTCTCACGCAGTTGCATCTCATTGACGGTGGTGATAACACTGCCTCTAGTATATATTTCCAGTGCTCGTATGATGCTTGACTGCGAAAAAGAGGTGGCAGCAGCATTAAAGTGAACTGTCTCATACTATGCGATGACAAAAATTAAACACAAGCAAACAACTCACTGCCACCGAGGACGCCATTGGACTGTCAGATAAGAATGAGGATAGGAACGGTGAGCACTTCCATTGAGGCTGAATCAATAGAAAAATACGGTTCGACTTACTGGTGCAGATCAATTCTTTCAATTGCCGCCATCAAAGCACGGGCGATGCTATGCTCCATCATCATTTTCACTACACCAAAGGAAAGAGTGGAATTCAAATCCTGACTGATTAAGCTGTTGTTGCTAGACCTTGGGGCTGAAAGACCATACACCAAGTCCCCCCATGTTGAAACCGCCCACATCATTTCTGCCCCATCCCGGACATTTTTCGTTATGGATATGGGAGCTTGTCTCTCAACAAGGAGTGACCCGCATCTCAAAGCGAATACCAAGTCAGCGACGACACTACGACGGCCTTCGCCTGAGCGAGCGATGAGGCATACGATTAACCGAGCGCCAGCCTGAGACATTGTTGTCCTACTGAAATCTTGCAGCCTGACGACCTTTTCACTGTCGGTGAAGCTCCTGCCCAAATCCTGTTTCGAGGTTAGCCGTGGCAGGGATATTATTTTGTGAAGAATATAGGACACTGCAGTTTGTGGTGGATCGGGGCATCCAGATATTGCATTGCAAAATCCTCTCTTGGGCTTGTAGCGGAGAAGTGCGGCCCCACACGCAGGGACCGCCAGTACAAGATCCGACAAAATATCCAAATAATCAGTAGGTTTCAGGAATGTTTCGACTTGAGTTCCTATTTCAGGTTCACTCATAATTTCGTTGAGAAGAAGAAAGCTGATATGATTAGCGGAAGTTCCATTAAGTTGGAGGTGATTTTTTGAGACGCTTTTCGTAGAAAGGATTGATTTGGGACTTTTTGCTGTCAGCGACCGGTGGGGTGATTTGCTGCGTCCTCTCATCATTCGCCCTGATGGATCTACTTGAATTGCATGTTTTTCCGTTGTGCATGCATCAGAGACGTTCCGAACAAAGTGCGAGCCTAACAACTTCGTATTTCGCCCCCGTTCCTCGGTACTGAGCAATGCAACCTGGGGTACGAAAGAACTTGACAAGTTCGCCTCAGAAAATGAATTAATTTTCATAGTAGTTGCAAACGCCTTGACAAATACTGAGGGATCTCTGCAAACTAGTGGTGCGCATGCCCGCATGAAAGTCTTCAAATTAATCTTCTCATAAAAAAATAGGCGAGGTGAGTAAAGCATGAAATTTTTCTGAATTCAACAGTCAGAAGATTACTTACTTTTGGCTGATCCAACGCACTGTGTGAGGGATGTTGCTTCCTGTATATCTTCGTCACCACACTGCGAATTTCTGTCTCCATCATGGCGTGCAAAGTAGCTTCATCCTCCAACATCCGACGCAGGGCAACTGAAACAATGTGCTTGTTCCCGGGAAAAAATGAGCTGGCTGGCAACCGAAGCAACACATCAGCTCCCCCCCTTTGCAAGCACAGGGATGAAAGATGACGAGAACGAAGGAGTCGTACCAACAGCAACAAAAGAGCTTTGAAGAATAGACAATGGAGATCGGATGGGATGGAAAATGGACATAGAATGAAGGTCTCTGACAGTCTGAAAGGACTTACCATTCAAAATGATGGGCGGCGGGCAAACTCTTTTAAGGTGGGCTTGGTCAATCACACCCTTCTTCGTTTTCAGCCCAAGCAGTTGCAAACACAGCAGCATACACGCCTCCTGTGTTTCAGTGTGCAAAAGTGGAAGGAATGGGGGGAGTTGCGGGAGCGAGGCTGACTGGTCTTTAGGGCTGTGATCGCATTCTACACCAGCTGGAGTATCGACAAGTTTCTCGCCGCTGTCCTTGTTCTTCTTCGGAGTAATTTTACCAGCATCCTTGTTGTTTATCACTGTCGAAAACACGTGCTTAAGCGTCGACACTTGCTTCCTATGCAAACTCTTATGTTCCTATAAAACGGGATACGTTGAGAAGGAGTGTCCAACGGCTTTTCAAATCAGTCAATGCAAAGACTCACCGACAAAACTTTAGCATATTCGCTCTTCTTATTCGGTAATTTTGTGACGCCTCCTTCTTCAAACCCCTCTTCATCAAGTGTAATTGATGTTGGCGTTGCCATCACTTCAAGCAGAAGTAGCGCTGAGGTCAAGAATAGACAGTTTAATTGAAACCTAGCGACATAAATGCAGACTCAATTATCAAACTTCAGACCCACCTGGGGCTAGCCATACAGGCCAGACCGAGCGAGATTCCACATCTCCCCTATGTGGCGATGATGCTAGGGTGCAATTCCGAACACAATGCGTAATCATTCCAACTATGCCATTGCGAAGAACTAGTGGCCGAAGTTTAGGGAGGGCCCGGAAGAAAACCACAGAAGCATGGACAATCGCTGCGAAACCAGTCTCGTGCCCAATTTTCACCTGACAATGCTGCAAGAACAGGGGATCCGAGTGTATGGAGATCAATGCTGAGAATGGCTGGGGTGCAATTGGAAAGAGTAGGCCATCTCGACAAATAGAAAACTTACAGATGGTATCTTGAGATTAGCTTTGGATTGTCTTCGTGGGTCCTCAAGGCAGAGCTTCAAACGTCGGAGTAATTCTGATCCGATGGTAGAATCAAGAGAAGGATAGAGACGGCAGCAATCAAGTAAAAAATTCGATATGATGATGACTACACCCTGCGAGTCACAAATCGCGTCATGGTGCAACTGCCAACTATCAGTGTCACCTGCAGCCCTGACATCGCAACCCTCAACGATATTCAGGCTAATTCGATACGACGACTCCTTCATAATTTCCAAATATTGGCCTGCTTCCGACGCAAGCTTTTCCTCAATATCTTTTCCCTTATTCACGCTCGACTCATCTGTCGACAAAGTCTTTGTTTCGAACTTATCGCTGCTGCCTTTCGATGCAGTTAACTCCTCCGCGTCGGGTGGTTGATGCTGAGCAACGTCGTCACCTGCAAGTTCGTCATTTGATGACGAAGTCCGAGACTCATTTTGTTCTTGCTGTTCCAAACTCCCCTGTCCTCCTTGCCGAAGAACCCTTCTCCGTTCTGAAAAGAATGAATAAACGGAAAAATAAGGAAAAAGCTAAACGATGAAAATGTCGTCGCAATAGTTGATAGACGATTGGTTGTCGGAACCACATACCTATGGTTGCAGGAGACGGAGGTGGGCGCTGAAGATCGGCAAACGGAGAAAATGTGAACTAAAATGAAAATAGCAATGAATCGTCAGCAAATAATGTTTGGATATTTTACGTACCAGTAGAGCGTATTCCATGGCTAACTCCACCTGTAAAAAAGAGAGTTGTGAATGTAAGAGGTTGCTGTGGATAAATGTGATCGAGTCAGCACAATTTGTCCAAACTCACCTGATTAGTCCCAGCACTTTCCAAGGCCTCAATTGCGTGTTCTCGACCGAATCCCATATCCGCGAGCCTGGAAATTGAATCCTCACTAGGTTCAAAAGGGTCGGAACGTTGTTCCCTCGGATTTTCATCCATCGGATCTTGCAACACACCCATGGATGCTAAAATCCTGTTGCTTCTGCTACTAACGCCCGTTAGGTCTCTCAATCTTTCTGTTTCTTTCCTAGTAGTAGGAAGATCTACAACCTTACCGGCTTCTTCCAAGCCTTCATAGAAATTATGGAATGAGATGCACTCAGAAGATGGTATACACAACAATTTGTATCGCAATTGATAAAACTTACTACGGAAGGCTTCACCGATCAATTGTATCCATGGATGCATGATATGGCTCGGCACACAGGCAAACTGAGAATCTGCCCATATCTCATGCACTATCTTTGCCAGTTTCAAATGAAGGGCTCGAGCAAACTGAGGTGCTCTGAATTTCGGTGATGAAGTGCCGTCACAACCACAATTTGTGAAGTTTGTTATCAAGGATGCAAAGTCCGATTCTCTCATTTTGGTCAAAACAGAGGCTATTTGTGATTCAACAAGAAGAGACCTAGAAAAGAGATTCCGAAGAAGGGACAATGTTGGCGGAAGCGATGATGCAACTGCACGGCTCATTCTCTGACGACGGATCATGCCATCTCCCTTTGAGTTGTCAGGTTTTTGCCCCAGTACTCGCTCCTTAGCAGCAAAATGAGCCATGTCACGAAGACTGTGCATGAGAACAAAGTGTATTGCTGATAATATTCGCGATTTCGAGTTCGACTCATCATCAAATGCTTTGTCGGCTGCTGAAAATATTCCATCATTCCAACCATCGCCGACTAAAAGATTGATCAGGAGAGGAAGGTTGAAGATGCGCCTGGGTTCCTCCCGTTTCTCCTCATACTGGTTGGAAGTTCCGGTGTCGATATGAGTCAGTGCATCACGCGCAAACGACTGAGCGATGCAAAAGGAAAGATTGTCCACTCACCAGGGAAGATTGCAGAGAACTCAATTGATTTCCAAAATACATGCATGTTGCGGCATCTTTGGCGAAGGAGGGATTCTTGATGTCTTCTACTCTTCCCGCATTCTTATTGTCACTGATATAATCAAAGTTCGCCATCAAGTTTGAAGTCAATAGCTTAGTTGCAGAAATGATATACGAAGGGATGCCGTTTTGCTGGACCGCAAGCGATCTCTGGGGCATCCGAATTCCAGATGACATTATCTTTTCAAGGCTCGAGAACAAGTTGGACTGCAGCAGCATTAATTACAACTTAAGATACCTGAAATCATAAGAACTTCAAACGCTGTAGGTATTTTGTCCTTACCTGACTCCCATACAATCTCGCCATCACAGTAGCAGCTGCGCTTCGTAAATCAGGGACTCCACACTCAATCCGCTTTGAATTAACCTCAGTATCAGATGGAGGGAGATTGGCGCCAATGCTGACATCAAGAACCTCAGTAATATTCTCTCGACCATGACCACGAGCCAACTCAGACACCCAACCTCTGCTCGTCCGATAACGAAGAACACCAGAGGAGTTTATGCAACGGTCGTACGCATACACAATCTCACCCATTTCTATGTTACCAACGCTCTCACAACGGTCAATGTCTATTCCATTCCTAACAATAGCTCCTTCTTGGCATACTATGCGAATTTTGTAGACCAGTGGATGATCCGAAGCTCTGCTTCGTACCGCATCTTTATCGTCGAACCCAGGTTCCGCGCGGATTCTACAAATCTCAAACAACGAAGACCGATGCAACAGCGACAACCTGGTACCGCAGTACCTAATGAGAACAAGATTGATTGGTATACACGCTCACTCGCAATGGAAGCTTACCTATCGACTAGAGTTTCGAATGATTTTGAGTCTATCACTTTCTTCCATTCCTGTTCATGCCCAACAATCGTTCCAAACTCATTCACTCTCTGACTAGCCGTTCGAATACCGGTCGCCAAGCAGTTCGTAAGCCAATCGACGTTGATAAGACTTCGAAACAGGCGCGATAACGAGCATAAGTGCTGCACGTCGTCAGGTGACCCTGTGATATCGTAAATCGCCACAGCAGGGATATGTCCCAGCACCATTTTGCAATCCAAGGTACCCACTGCACTGACCTCGGAAAGAGTAGCGACGCAATCTCCAAGAATGTGAAGCTCCGACTCAAGTTGGGATATAATCCGTTTCAAGTGACTGCCTGGATCTTTTGTGTGACTAGGGGAGGAACAAAATAGGGACAATGAAAATAGAAATGTGTCGCAGTAAGATAATCCAAGCATGTCACTACTCACCTGCAAATGGTCTTCACGAGGACGGACAAGGTGTTGAAGGTAGTAGAATATGTGGAACTCGCGATAGAAGGGCTGCTGAGGCACGTTAGATGTGCCACCAGTGAACGACCACCTGGCATCAACCCGAAACAAGCGAGTTCCAAAAGAGATTCAAAGCCGCCAACGGCAACAAAGGGCGCGATGTGATCTTCAACGTGCAGGATCTGTTCCAGTATTTGAACTACATTGTACACATATTGCATTAGAATAGTTCGAGAATTTTCGAGGTTGGATGCGGCAACATGTTGACTGTCTTCATCAGATGTAAGATTCCGTCCCATGCTCACGACACGCTTGATAACTTGCACAACCGCCTCAAGACATTTCGTCTTAAGATTTGGATTGTGCCTCATAATCTCGTCAAGTCCAGTGCCAATCATTGCAGCCATCTCGTTCAACAGGCAGCGACTGTTCGGTATGGCATACTTTGGGCTACAAAATATTGACATCAGCGCAGGGAATGGATTAGCCTCAGCTACGGCGGCCTCGCCCGCTTCAGTTAGCGAAAGCGCCATGATGACATTCGGCAACTGGGACAACGGTAACAGTTGTAGTAATACCAGGTGAGAAGTCGAAATGAAGCAATGGATATAAAAGAAGTTGGGAAAATAACAAAATTTGTTTGACTCACCACCATGATGAGCTCAGCCGACGGATTCAAAATAGGCTCCTCCCAATCCACTGTGGTCGCCTCAAGATCCGCTCTCATCAATAAGGACAAAAATGACTTGGCAAGCCCCGATGAATGCACGTGATGGACCACCTGGGGGTCCGAATTCATGACATCCGAGAGAAACGTTGCCACGAGGGCCGCCAATACTCCGCCGTAGGAGTGGACATTCTCCATAATCTCAAGCAGTACTTTTTGAAGTTCTGGCTTGCGCAGCTGTGCCGCACCGGACAGGGCTGCTGAAGTAGTGGGGTTATTGGATCCTGACTCCTGCTGATGAAATACCACCGTGAGGCAATTAACTGCACTGAAGAGTAAGACTCGACGGGCCGCTTGGAGTTTGCGATTTTGGGGGAACTGCTGTTTTCCAGGAGGTAGCGAGTGATCGCCTGTATCCATTGCACTCGCGTCCTCACATGTTGTTGTTGTTGTTGTATCGCCACCAACAGAATTACCGTGCTCACCGGACTGAAACTTTATCCTCTCAATCTCAACGCTCAACCTTTGCACTAAAATATCAACCCCCTTCAATTCATGAAATGCCGAGAGCGCGCTATTGTGCGTCACGATGGCACCCTCGAGGATTTGTATGGCCTGGGCAGATATAAATTTCAAGAGACAGTCCGAATAGGATTCATCCAAGCTGCTGGTGGAAGAAGATGCAAATGGAGACGACGGCTCGTCTTGGTATACCGATGTGCGAGCGATTTGTCCGTCGAGTGCAATGCTACTAACCAGCGCTGGAATGATACCACAGTCCGTTAGGGAGGCCGTGCCGGACGGTACAGAAATGACAGCCGACGTTAGGGTGAGAACGGAATCAATAAACTCCAATGCACGTTCCTCGCGTTCCCGTAAGGGCAGTGGTGGGGGCTTCGTCGCCTTTAAGAAAGCCAGACCGAGTTCGAGGCCCAAATCTTTCATCCTATCAGCTTCATCACCATCGATGTCGTTTCTCAACAATTTGGGATTACGAACACCACCATTTCCACCACTCTCACGATTCTTTGCCCCACCCTGGTGCAGCAGAAACGAATTCAACGATGCAAGTGAATATCGAATCAACGTGGGTAGTAACCCCAAATACTGGCCCTTCCCCACACCCAATTCGGACAAAACATTCGTCTGTCTGGCAACATTGGTCAAAGTACCGGCACCATCCCTCCGGGCCACAAGGGCGGTAAGTGTCTCAATGGCCAGAGTCCGAATTGTATATGGCACCTCTGGGGAGTCTGAGAGTGCAAGGATTGAATTGATATGTCCTGCTGTTGGCGGCGGTGGAGGTGACGAAGATTGTCCTCCTCTCCCTAGCGCTACGCCTGCTACATCAGAGACAGTCGTCACCTCCTCCTCCTCCTCCAATAATTTCACTAGATTCTCCGAAGGAACGGCGACGGCGGCGGCACCACAGGCAATATTTCCACTGCTGACGGTAGGCCGTAACAAATCCACAAGCTCTCCACATAATTCCGGCTGGGCCAAGAAGTACGCACATACACTCTCTTGATTTGGATTGCTATGGACGAAACATGCCAAAGCACGTAAGCGTCGTTCGATGGCGGCGATGCGGGAGGAGGATGAGTGGAATGATCGAGCGAGACGGATGGAAGAAAGGAGAGTGAAGAGTTGTTCGGACGAAAGTACCGTGGATGGATCTTCGCCACTGAGCTGCTCGGCGATTCTGTTCAGACATTCATGGTAGATTTGCGATGTGGACTTGATCTTTGGTGGAAATGATGATGATGTTGTTGTTGTGGCGGAAGTAGTAGTCATGGTACGCTTGTCAGTATTGCTGGATAGGTCATTGGCAATCCTACGGCGCTTTTCGGCCTGTGGCTGCCGCTCTTGCCCGATGGCGGTGGAAGACGACGACGATGATGTCGTCGTAGTTGTAGTAGTAGAAGTAGGTGGTACTGACGACGCAGAAGAAGTAAACATATCCTCCTTTGGAACGTACAATGAAACGAGACGGCCCTTCTTCCAAGGAGATGAATCCTTGACATCCTCCGCAGTTTGAAGGTAGCACTCGAACGAAATCTCCCCCGCACATTTGAGTATGGACTGTGCCTGTTGCTTTTGACTCTCCAGTAATTTCTTCAATTGGACCCTCTCCTTCTCTGCATCATCCGTATCAGTACCGTCGTCGTTGCCACCATCCTTCTCCTCCATCATGGCATTCTCCATACTACTACTCTCCGAAGTGGTGGTAGTCATCATCATCATCATCATCCCCAACGACGAATCATCCATGGTAACACATTGCAACAATCCCAATCCCGTCCCCTTGGTACCCCATCCCCGTGATAATCCCAACAGTTTCGACATGACCAACGTACTGGTATTGCTTGCGGCACCGGCATGACCAGCATTCATACTATTCATCATACCAATACCCCCATCCCCACCACTACTACTGCTTCGATGCAATGCCGTAGTATGTTGACTAATCTCAGGTGCCTGTTGACGATGCAATGCCGGCGGGACGGCAAGTGCCGCCAATGTCTCAATGGCACATGCTGCAATCTCATCCTCGGACGAGGATAATAGGTCGGATAGTTCCACGACAGAGTTGTAAACAAATTTACTAGTGGCATTGCGTAATAGTTGGGATTGGAACCGTAGTATGGATAGAATGGAGTGGATGACTTCTTGGGGTGGTGGTGGAAGAATAAGGGTAGATTTGATGTCACCCTTGTCCATCCTTGATTTAGGATCTTTGTTATCCTTTTCTGACAATGGTGGCGATGTCATTGGATCCTGTTGTTGTTGCTGCTGTTGTTCGGAAGACAAATTGTTGACTTTGTTGTTGTTGACATCTCCCTGCCCACTGATCTTCATAACTTTCTTCTCCCTTGGCTGCAACAATAAGGAGGGATAGGCGTCCATGAAGTAGTTCAATGCAGCGTCCATGGCATTCAATGGACGGATCCATTCATAGAGGTCCGCCTAAACACAATAATAAATATGCCACACAAAGAAGAACGCGGGACGGGGGAGAGAATGAGACAATAAAAAAGAAAGATTGACCAGTGAGCAAATAATGTAGCAAGGGGGGGGTAAGCGGAACAACAAGCGGACAAAGCAGGGCTATCAATGGCGATGACATGGGGTAGATGAGTGTACATACAACATGCCACCGCCAATAATTGATTGTCTTACCAATTCCTGGAACTGCCACTTGGGCACGCTGTCGAGCTCGGCCACGAGGCCTTGGATGTCCAAGGGCGGTGGCGGCTTGTTGTTGTTGATGTCAGACTCCTCCACCCCCGCTGCAGAAGCAGTCATAGCCATCATATCATCATCATCATCGTTGACATTGACAGCAGCAACATCGACATCGGCCATGCTGACATCCCCGTCAACGACATCGATCTGAGTGGCTTCGGCGGCGGCGATGACCGCGAACCCGGCATCAACTGCATCAGCAGTGGCGGCGACAGCGACAGTATCAAACTTGGAAAGACGCTCAATGAGGGCAATGAGATTCAAATCGTCGATGGTTTGCCGGGCCACGCCGGTGGAGGTGGCGGTGACGGGAGCCATGAGAAGAGATTATGGAAGATATTATTATTGCTATTTATTTGCTCTCTCGATGGCTATTGGTAGATATTGATGCGATGCCGATGCTCCATCGATCATCATCTTCAGATCAGCTTCTTCTCTTCTTCTTCTTCTCCATCCGTCCAGCAGCGTCCGGGGCATAGATTTGGCGGGAAGCATCGCCTCAACACTCCGCGCGTCAAAAGACTGTGTCCGACTTGTATCCGATCGATACCGCATAGATATTGTACCATCGCGGGTGGAATAGCAAATGACGGCAACAACAACCACACTGTCAAACCTTATGGCCCTCTCTTCCCTCCATCATCGTAGTCATCCACTCTATCTATCTACCACCACCACAACAAGCAACCGCCACTTCAATTCCAGCGCGCCTGCAAAAATAGATAATAAATGATGATGCAATCATTGTATTCGAAGATGCGCATGGGCACCACAGCATGGGCACATCATCGAGAAGTAAAAAAGCTGTGGCATCTAACAATCAACAAATCCTTAATTGCTGGGGTATTATACTTCTGGAGCGCCAATGGGCTCAAACATCAATATTATATTGATGCCAATGAACACGTGAAGATATGGTAGAGACATAGGAGCTAGGACGACGGACCACACTCCTATACCCTGTTTCGGTTAGTATATTTAGTATATTACGATTCCACAGAACCCTAAAACCCATCATCTTTAATTATTGTACGATAACCAGGTCATATCATCACATCATCATCATCATCCTGTTCCATCCTCTCCCACATTTAAACTTCCACGTCGTGAATTTTTCATTCACTCTCACTCTCCTCCTCCTCCAACATTGATTCATCATTCATCTCTTCCTCCTCCATTGACATGTTCCTCGCGACGAGCGAAGGAGCATCCACATCAACAGTAGAGTCAACGACAATATCTTTGGGCAAATTCCAACGAAATGCCCTTCCACTCAAGTATTCATTCTTCCTATACCCCGCCCGTACAATCGCCTTACCAATACTCATCATAAAACTCTTCTTGTTAATTCGTGTCAGCATCATAGTCTCAAATTCGACAAATTCACTATCTCCACTACGATCATTCATCCAAAGCATAATCTCACGTATGGTAACTCCCCCCTTGTCACGAGCGACTTGTTGTATGGATTTGGATTTGGCCGCGGCACGACAGGCACGGATGGCCAATGTGGAGCCGAGTTTTTGATTTTCGTAATCCCATGTGGGTGCCTCGAGGACACGTTCGGAGAGTAGATGGAGGAGTTCTATATCGGATTGATCGTCGGTGTAGAGGGTGGATGTGGTAGCAGTAGTAGTAGTAGGAGAAGATTGGTTAAGGTTGGATTCGTCTTCTTCTAATTCTTCATCATCGTCATCATCGGCGGCGGCGGCGGTGGAGCTGGTACGTGCTTTTTTGGAGGGTGGCGAAATATTGGTGGAGTCATCGTCATCATCGTTCTGATCATCGCTGTGGCAGTGTATTTCACTTCCCTTTTTGTTCTTCCCAACAATAATTGCAGACTTTGATTTGATCTTTTCAATCTTGACGGCTAATGACCCGGCTGCTGATGCTGCTGGTAGAAGTGTCGTCTTCATGACGTTGACTTTCATTGTACGCAGAGGAGACTTGATACTTGTATTGTTGGGCAAAAGGAAGTAGAAATGGTACGATGCAATTTGGATGGTGGACCGATTTTGGAGCATGGCACATTGTCCTTTCTTCAGCTCCCTTTTGTCGACTATTATCTTTCGTCCGGTGCATTCAATGGCGAAAAATCCCGATGGTGGTAATGGTAACGGTGCCTTGGATTCCATGCCCGGCGGTCGTAGTATGTCATCGGGTGATGTTGTTAACATCTCATGATCATCATGGAACTGCAGCTCAGTGTACGGTTTGTATATCATTCCACCGAACGGATCCTCGTCATTATCATTGTTGCCCGCCACCGTTTCATCCCCACCATCCTCCTCTGCATCGTTGCTGCAATTTTTGTTGTTGGAGTTGTCCTTCTTCCTACCCCTTTTGTACAAACCCAATTTCCCCCCACGAGCATCTCGATAGAATATGCAGCACATGGACTGTGACAATTTGTGTGCACTGCTGCTGCTGTTGTTGTGATCTGCACCATCGTCCTTCAACCCGATAAAAGATGCATCCTTCGTCACATGCTCCTTTCCCAATGTGACAGGCAGACGCGTAATTGGAATGGACATGATGTCCCCATGAGGAGTAGTATTGGCAGTAGTAGAGTCATCGTTGGCATCTTCATCCTGATTCTTTGCGCCATTGTCGGTCAAGAATAGGCCCACCAAGAGGGCATATGCTGGCACCTTGCTGCTATTCGGCCCACCGAGCTGAACGTTTGCGTGCTGAGACTTTTCTCCCCCCCCTATTGCCCCTATTGCCGACGAAGTCGACGATGCTACATCGTCATCCAAAGCTTCTTGCTCCTCCTCGTCGTTGTCGTTGCCGCCGTCGAAGTCGCTGCCGCTGCCACTCTGATGATGAGGCTCATGTTGTGTTGGTCCATCCTCCGTCATTATTTCCTCGCCGTCGTCGCCGTCGTCACCATCATGCGATTCATCATCGTTCTCATCGACGTCATTGTCAACATTATCTAATTCAGGATGCATGGTCTGATTGTTGCCTTTATTTGGTGAATGTCTCCATTCCAATTCTACCATGGACGTGGACGTGGACAAAGATGTGTATTATCTAGCTGTTGGCTCTTCCCGCTATTTTCACGATTGTGTCCGGCTTTGTATCCGATCTGGACACAACCCTCATCGTGCATAGCCGCAGCACACAAAATCAACACATCATGACGACCATGGACCACCTTCCAACCAAAGCGTTTCAGAACGCACCATTACAACCCAGTGATTGGCCATTCGGCGATATGAAGTGAAGTGGGTGGGTCAAGCAGTCTTTTTCGTTGTCATCGTCGTCGGTGGTTGTTTGTGTGTTCATGGAGGGAGGCAAATATTCATGCGACAATTGACAATCGCGATGGGCAAGATGGTGGATGACGATTGAGCTGACAATGGTAACCCTCTACCCCGGAAAAATGAGAATGGGCGGCAGAGACGAGCGTTTGGAAGAGGTTTGCATACAACATTATGTGTACGATCTACACAAATAGGAGCAGCTCAAGAAGAGGTTCATGGTACCTACCAAGAAAGGACGCGACATGAGCGAGGGGGGTATGGAGAGACACAAGATAAAGATTGTCGAATACAGGAGAAAAGTGTCAACTGCGCGATAAAATTCAACAATCAAACAAATGAATGGGAAGAGAATGTACGGAATATCATCTCTCGGGGGTTGCAAAAACAAAGTTGATGATGGAAGTCTGTTGTTTTTCGTCGAGATTAATCCCACCTCAAGACGATATTTCGATGATGTGTCGAATTGGGTGTGAATGTTGTGGATGATATTATTATGGTCAGTGCAAAGGGTAGCAATGGAAATATCGATCGGCCATCATAATGTGACATCATCGACATGTCGGGGTCGAAAGTTGAAGCAGCAATGGTCAACACACCACGACGAAACAACATCCCATCATCAAACGGTAGATGCAGACGAAGAAATGATAAATAACTCCTAAAATGAATAGTAATATGCACCTGACATTCGAGCCTTATTCCTTGAGCCATCATTGATTCATCACTAAATCTCTGTCCACTCCCCCATCTCTCTCTCTCTCTCTTCATAGTTCCATGGAAGTCCTTCAACGATATATTACATCATTCATCAATTCCTCTACTCCACTCCCATGTCAACATTGTTTGGTGAAATGACACGTTGCATCTTTGCCATTGGTTCGTCTCCACCCTTCTCCTCCTTCTCTCCAGTCTCAACCTTCTTCTCACCAATGCTACCACTGACACCGGTACTACCAAATCCACCCTCCCCTCTACTCGTTTCCGTCAATTCTTCCACCTGCACTGCCGGAGCCATACTAATCTGTTCCAATATCAATTGAGCAATTCGATCACCTACATTGATTTCAAAATCATGTGGACCGAAATTAAAGAGTACCACGCCGACATTGCCACGATAATCGGCGTCGACTACTCCGGCTCCACAGTCAATCATGTGTTTGACGGCTAGACCACTGCGTATGTAAGAGGTAGTATAGAGAGGATGTGTCATCAGGAGAGAGAGAGATGAGAGAGAGAGTGGCGATGAAGAAGAGTGTGTGTTTTGTGTCAGATATTGATACTCATGTGAACGCATGAATATAATAACAAAGTCCATGAAGGGAACCATATCTCTCCCTCACTCTCTCTTATCGTTCAAATCATTGTCATGCATTCATTCATTTCTACATGCACCACTCTATTTCAACTATCAAATATACTCTCATCACCAACACTCACCTACGCGGAGCAATGCGAGCATACGTCCCTTCCGGACAAGCAATGCTAATATCCGTCTTGACTACCGCTCGTCCACCCGACGGTACTACAGTTTGTTCAGCCGAAGCTAAATCAAATCCAGCCGATTGGGGTGAGCCACGTGTGGGTAGGGTGGCAGAGGCGGAGAGGAATTTGACTTGGAGGACGTCATTGAGGTTCATGTTGTTAGCGGAGGATGACATCATCATGGCGACGACTGTGGCGGTAGTAGTGGTGCTAGATTTGAAGCGAATGTTGCTGATGGTGGAGATAGCAGCTGGGACGAAGAGGAGGCGAAGTGGCGACAGAATGATGATGATGGATGATGGTGGTGGTGGATAATACAATATCGATGCCGAGATGGTTATGGTTATGGACGGGTGCACTACACGGTGTGCAGACGATGCGATGGCGGATTTTGTGTTTTGGGTGACACATCTTTGATACGGCGGGAAATGAAACGCGCCAAATCATTTCACTCTCTTTTTCTCTTTTACTCCACACTTTCTCCCTCTCCCTCTTCGTACCTGGTTTCCCACAACAGCCCTTCCTTTTTTTAGAAACGAAGGTTGCTAAAAGCATCGAGGAGCGCTCGCTTCAATTTGTGTCTGAGGTAACCCAGGGCAACCCTTGCTTCTCAAAAAAANGTTTCCCACAACAGCCCTTCCTTTTTTTAGAAACGAAGGTTGCTAAAAGCATCGAGGAGCGCTCGCTTCAATTTGTGTCTGAGGTAACCCAGGGCAACCCTTGCTTCTCAAAAAAAGATCTTCTTCCAACAACTTCCAACTTCCAGCTTCCAGTTCATCCTTGGTCAGAGTTCATCGCCGTCGTTCCTACCATTATGTTAGGTTAGGTTCTACATTAAAGGTGTATTGGGCACGAATGGATCCGTGTCAGAGTGTTCCTGTGAACTGCTGTTCATTGGAGTGTTCGGGGGATGTGTGTGCTGAAGGCTTTTGTGATACCGTCGACGATCGTCGTCGTCATCCAAGGAGGCGGAGGCAATAGCAAGAAGGACATGCGTTGAGATATTAGATAATGGGGTTTGGAGATTATTTTTGCTCTTTCGTCATCGATCGGCGCTCGGCAGCAGTTTTAATACCTAGCAGCCGACGACGGCGTAGGCAGGCAACAGCTTATAGCTGCACCGACGCAAACACCAACGAACATCAGTGTTGACCACCTCTGTCGACCAATTAAATCGACAAAATCATATTTAGAAAAGAGAGAATATATT